>JAODKE010000146.1:1225397-1238464 GCA_026779605.1 Mormyrus hasselquistii
GCGCAGCGGAAAGAAAGCGCACGTAGGTTGTTGGGGGGGGGTGGGGGGGGGGGGGGGGGGGTGGTTTTGCCAGCTGCCGTGGGGTAAGGGGTAGTCACCATTTTTTTGGGTGATTGTCCTTAGCAGCACTGCAGGCATGTCTCCCAGGAGGCCCTGCAGCCGTGCCAGTTTCACCCCTGCAGTGGGGGCACTGGTAGGCTGGGGAAGACCCGGACTGTGATTTACACAACGGCAGAGGTCATCCTCACATTCAATGTATGCAGGTGAGGGGTAGGGAGCCTTCCATTGGATCCCCAGGAGGGGGGGGGGGGTCAGGCTGGTGTTATGTAGCACAATTTGATCATGATAGCAGGTCTACAGGGCATCATAAACATGGGTAGTCAGTGGCAAACAGCTCATGCCCCCCCCCCTCGTGAGGTAGGGAGCCAGGATTCGGGTCCAGTTCAGCTTTAACGTGGTGAGGTATATCTCAATGTCATCCTCAGCAGGGATCTTTGTCACCTCCTACTCATGTCCTCCACCAGTTTGGTGACCAAGGAGACATGGGACATGGCAGTGCAGGCAACTGTCCCTGCAGTGGCGAGATTTATATGGGAAATATACAGATATTGTGGTAATGATGAGGGTGTGGTCATTAAGTTGGAGGGAGTGTTTCTGGGCAGATAATTGATATTACTGACAAATGTATTCTCTCTCTATTTTCCAAGTATGTCATATAATTGAAAAATGTGTAAAGAGTTTTCATTCTTAGTTACAACTAATTCGGTTTTCACTGGGTGGAATTGTGTTATCAGATTTTAAAAAAATAAATAAAACACCTCACCAGAAACACAGCTAAACCCGAGCAAAGTAAACATTCTTTTGCTTCTTGCCAAAAGGGTGTAAACTGGTTACTGTTTATAAGTTCATCCCCCAAACGGTGATGGCGGTTCCCAAAAAAAAATTAAGAAACAACTTCCTTAATCTGCATTTTTAAATACTCATAATCCTGGTTCTGCTGGCAGAAGGCTACACTGAAAGGGAGGCTGCTTCCAGGCTCAAAGTTTCTAAGACAGCAGCACACAAGAACAAGGTGAAGCAGGAGACGCTGGTCATGACCAAAAGCCAGTCAGGCAGAGGGCAGAAGCAACTTTCTAATGTCAGAGATGACCGTCAACTTATCCGGCAGTGCCTCAAATCAGAGGATGACCTTAGGTGACCTTCAAAAGGATTGGGAAACATTAAATAATGTGAAGTGCAGTGCACTGCTATGACAGTGCTTATCAGGCTCCTAGGAGGAGGACAGAAGACCCATAAGCAATGAAGAAGACATTCATCAATATGAAACAGGGAAGAGCCAGGCTGGAGTTTGAAAAAAATGTACATTTTATACACTTAATTTTTTGGTTATTGTATATACTGTATGCACAAAGAGAGCTTCCCATTGGACTGTTTTTTTTCTGTGATTATGATGGTTATTGTTATTACCAAAACACAATTTTGTTATTGGGCATTGTTTATCTTTGTTACATATTAATGACCACTGCCAGTGTGCTGCCTTTTTGGGCAACATTTCCCACTCCTATTTCAACTGGGGGAAATAACGTTCTGATTGTACCACGTTCTGCCAGGTGTCTCTTTCCAAATATTGGAAACTGTAGGCAGTATGCAACCGTTTCAAGGGCAGTTTTAACAAATGACATTACCTATGCACTGCCTGTAAAATAAGCCATATGAATGTTCTCTGTGATCACGCATGTGGATATTATCAATAATCTACAATATAAATTCAGATATCAACTCAACCCCGGGCATAGAAAAAGGCAGAGAAGGCACAAGTAACATACTCACTCTGCAATTATTAACTGCTGGCTGTGAGCCGTTAGCATTCCTTTGGGGCTGATCTCGAGGAAATCAGTTACTGGCTGCCTGTGTGATGCTGATTGGCGGATTCCCGGTGGGTCGTTGCGTCACAGGAGGTAGAGCAGCGACCTTGTCCACAGAATACAACCAGGAATTCCTGGAACTCCACCAGGACTGTCACAGTGGGGGTTTTCCTGAAGACTGACAGATGGAAAGCTACACATTTAGAGGGACGTGATTTACTCCAGACAATTAGTTCTCGCTTTCTCCATGATATTATCAGGAATGGGCAAACTGCTTGGGAGCACACTAATAGAATTTCTATGCCCCAATCTGCAAGAGTGGTTTCTCTCTATGCCTCCAACCATCAAAACTCGGAATGAAAGATTACAGGCTAAAAATGTTCATAAACATTCACAAAACAGTGCCAACACTGGAAGCAGGAAACCAGGAGGACTTGGGCCGCTGACTGGCTGAACGGCAGATGCAAATGGCCGAAGACCAGAACTAGGAACCTAAAAGGGGAAAGCACTCAAAAGCAGGAGACCAGCAGCAGCACAGCTCGTCAGCTCTGGAATGCCTTGCTGCTTGGGATCATGAATCCCTAAACCAAAAACCAGAAGCCCAAAACAAGGTGTAAGTCAACAAGAACCGTGACCCCCAAGCCAGTGCCTGCTGGCAGCTGACAAGCACAAAGGAAAAAAGACCAACTCCATGCAACAAACCTCTGACCAAGAACCAGCCTCGTCCTATGCCTATGCCGCAAGTTGCTCACTGCTCTGGTAAAATAAGGCTGGGGTCTAACTGAACCCAGCTCAGAGTAGACTCAAGAACCAGATTAGGGAACCTGGGACAGGTGTGACATCAGCAGATCAGACAACTTGCATACAGATTTCCAGCTTCTCTGCAATAAGGACACAAATGGTCCTTATTTCGTCCTTTAATTAATTAAGTAATGGACTGCACTGGTGGATGCCACTAGTATTCTGGTGAGGCAGTGCATGGTGTGGCTAGGTGCAGTTGCACTGACTGCTGACTAGAACCAGGTATTGCAGTGTTTTGTTCTATATCTTCTTCTTACAGAGCTAATTCCATTGTACTGGAGGTGACAGGATTAATAAAATCATAAAGAAAAATTATTAAACTGATTAGTGATTGTTTTAATTGAATACATATAAAAAAAAATAATTTTCATTTTATGAACTACAACAACAACAAGCCAATATGAACTTCCTGTAGGTGCATATCTCAAATCCTGTCTGATTGGCTGTCTCTCGTTGCCCTTGGAGTCAGTTACCAGGCAACCCCCTCCCTTGCAGCATCAGCACCTAACGCGGATGAAAAAAAGACTGCCGCATCCTGAGCCGCATGGCGCGAGAGGGGTGAGCGGCTCTCACGTCAGGCATTTTACACTTACAGTCAATTTCCAATTTTGAATCCCTTTTACCCACTTATCTTAATTTACATCAGCCTGCGCACGCGTAGAAAACGCAAGTGCTGCAGATACATCGGAGAGTGAGGGAGCGGGAGTAAAGGCGGGGAGGGCGTTGATGTGGATGCACGGAGCGTGTGCGAACACGATGCTCTAACCCCATGATGACGTAGGGGACGGCGCAGTGAGGTGCATGTCGGGGATATATGCACGAGAGAGGGCAGGACGAGTACCTGCGCGGCAGCTGCAGGGAGGGGAGGGGGGAGTGTGCAGTCCTCCGCCAAACTCCCACGGAGGAAACAGGGGAAAGACACATCCAAAAGCAATGTATCAGCAGAAAATCATCCGATATTAAGACATCTGAATTCATCACATGAAGATTTTTTCTCTCAATCAATTGCAACTTAAAATCCAACATGTCCGGACGTAAAACCTCAGTTTAATTATTTTACACCACCCCCTTTTTTTTTTAGAAGACAGCGGGGATGCTCAGGGGTCGGATCTAAATGAAGACAACCTTCGTACTTTGTTCACATGCCCAGCCTCGCTCCTCTGCCTTCTCTCAGGGCCGTCCCACGCCAAGTTGCGGTCGGTATCTCATAGGTGGCGGCGTGATCGCTTCGTAATTTTAACGCGCTGAAATGCGGGGACGCGGAGGAGAGAAGGCAGCCCACCCGGAGGCCTAACGCGTCCGCCGTGAGTCTGAGCACCGCTGATACGGCCCGGGCGCTGCTCCCGGTACCGCAGTGCTAAGGTGCTAGGAGGGAAGGACAGTCACGTAAATATGCACTGTAGTAAGTGTGAGCGGACACTGCGGATAATGGTCGTAAACTCGACAGCGGAGCTCTGTCTTGATCATAATGTGTTTTAACTAACCTGCGTTAGGATATAGCAGGAATAGTGTGTGTGCGTGCTTATGCGCGCCTGCATGTGCGTATGGCTCACTCCGGGTGCCCCGGCTATCTGGACTGAGTTTTGTTATAAAAGCCATAAATGTCAATGATTAGTTCAGAAAGCACGTGAAGTTTCTCGTCTGTGCCTATGTCTTCATGTTGGGAGTGTGCTTCTGCATCATTTACAGCTACAGGCTTGCTCTTCTGTCAGCTTACTAACTTATGCACTTCGTTAAGTCGTGATCTGCTGTCCAGTTTTCAAGTAATTCTTCCCTGCACTGCATTTCCTCTTTTAAGAGCCTTTGCACTTAGACTACTAATTGCATAGCGATCTAACCGGGCCGGGATGCCCTCCTTGTCCGAGTCCAGTAGCGTGGCCTCAGCCTCGGGGTCCAGGGCCGTGTCAGGGAGCCGCAGGGGAATCTCTGGCAGGGGTGGGGCGCGTCTCCTCCTGTACCTGGGCTTGTGTCACCTGGGCCTGGGTGCCATGGTCCTGGCGTTCAGCTTCACCAGCCTGGCCTTCACATCCTCGCCACGCGTGCGGCAGTCCTGCCCATTTTGGGCCGGTTTCTTCGTGAGTATTACCTCATCCGGGTACTTGGTGCCATACCCTGTATTCTCAATCTAAATTAAAAAAAAAAAAATCTGTTTATGTTCTTACAGTGAGTAAGACTACAAGAAAAGTAAAGTTTCACTCTCAATGTATTGAACCATACGTTTAAAACACTTTAGTCTAATAATGCAGAATACTCACTGTCAAAATACTCCATGTGAATGTTAGCTTTTTATGAAGCCAAATTTAGCTGACCCTGGCTTGTAAATTTTTCCCTCTGTTAAGTGTCTGTCACATGATGCTGTTTACCCCAGTAAAGCTTTCTTTTTCCTTTTTCCTCTCGCCATATTTCTTCATCTCTTGGTCTGTATGTCCCCCCTCCCCCATTTAATGTCTGTACCCAGGTGGTGGCCTCAGGACTGGTCGGTGTGGTGTCCTGGAGAAGACCACTAACTCTTGTGGTTTGTGTCATACTGATCTAGATGTCAGTCTTTAATCCATCCTTCTTTGCGTCTGTTGGAAGTGCGTTAGTTTGCATAGTCACGCCTCGCAGGAGCTGTCAGGAGCCCTGTTACCTGAATAAATACCATTCTATTTTTAGAGCAGCTGTGCTTCTTCTGGCAGCATCACATGCCTTTCCTCCACGGTCCTGCAGGTGTCGCTGTTCATGCTCCTGTCGGCCGTGTGTGTCATCCTCAGCCTTGCGGGTTCCATGCTTTCCTGCCAAAATGCACAAATGGTCAAGTCCCTGCAAGACTGCCAGGTACAGTTTCCCCATCACGGCCAAACAGAAACACGCATGCAGGAAGACACGCACTTGCACAAGTGGTTTTTTGACCCTGGGAAACACTGCTCTTGTGAAATTGAAAGCCTCTTAGAAATGTCTCTGTAGATCACTTTTATGTGTACATACTACAGTAAAGTGAGATTCTTAAATGTGTGCTTCCCTCAGACCAAATGCGTACAAGAAATAACAAAAGATAAGAAGAATCACACCATCATAGGCAGGCAGCATCTGCACTGATGGTTTTGGATTTGCTGTCAAACACATTTACTGTGGACCGGTGCTTATCAGGAGCTGGGAGGGAGCAAAAACGTGGAGTTTCTGCAGGTCCCCATGGACCAGGTTGGGAAACACTGATGTAGCCAGATGTGCTTGCTTTGGTTCTCCGTTCCAAACCCGGATTGTCCTTTTTGGGCCCTGAGTCGTGATTGGTCTCGTTCTACAGCCGGAGAAAGGGTTATGCTGGTGCTGCCAGGCAGGGGCCACCTGCTCCATGACGGCAGACCCTCTGGTCCTGTACCAGCACGGCGAATGCCACTCTGTGCGTCAGCAGTTGAAGGTGTGCGCAGCACCCGTACGATGGCAGCCGTTCGTCGCTCAGCTGGTTAGCGGTCGAGCTGAGGTCTCTGTGCTTGCTTAGGACTTGCTGTTCAGCGCTTGCGGCCTCAGCATCCTGTCCACCATCATCTGCACGCTGTCCACGGTCACCTGCAGCATACACATCTTCTCGCTGGACCTGCTGCACTTGGTGAGCCAGGAGCCTTAAGCTGTGTGCCCGGGCACGGCTACGCACGCTTACACTCGCTCAGAACACCGTCGGCATGCACGCCTATGGACGCTCTAAGGAACCGTCAGCTGGCCGTTTTTGTGGTGACACTGCGGTTCTCTCCTCTTCTCCTCTTTGTCTTTCCCGGTTCTCTCCCTCCGCTCAGCTGGTACCTCACCGCTCTCGCTCGGTAAACCCAGAGTGCTCCACCCCGCAAGACGCCTTCCTCGCCAACGTTGTGGATTTCGAGGAGTTTGTGCCCCCGATCCCACCCCCACCTTATTACCCCCCGGAGTATACCTGCAGCTCAGAGACGGACGCACAGAGGTGGTCCCACGCGCACACACACACACACACACACACACACACATACACACACACACAGCACATACAACACGCACACATACACACATATATGCATCCGTTAACCTGCGTGCCTCCATTGCGGACATACATCATCCTTTAGAGTAGATAGGTGCATGGATACCACCATTCCCCGCAGCCAACCACCCCCGCCTGCATCCCATCTTCCCTTAACGACATCCTCGCCTGTGGATTCACGCCTTCCTGAGTCCTCTGGGATCCGCCGATTTATCGTTTTTTTTTGTGGTGTAGTTCTACTCGCGTCATTCACTGGAGACTTCCCTCCGCGATTCCATGACTGATGTCATTGCCTCACTTCACAGCTCACGGTTAATCTCACCAGTGTGAACTGCACTGGACGGCGGAGGGGGCATTTTATCGAGTCACAGTGCATGCGGCCGCCCAATGAGCCCGTGTGATGGCCTCGCGTGCACCTTGGCCTGCGTGGCCACAGCTCCCTGTTCTTGCCGTGCGTGGGATGATTAAAAAGCCATTTGGGGTCGAGGCCACAGCCGCCACCCCCGCGCCGCAAGGACGTTAATTAGGGTAACAGGGAGGGCACAGAGCAAGCAAGCGACCAGTGCTGTAAATGAAACCGCGAGGCATGTTTCTGCCGGCCATTAGCGAGATACTGACGCACTGACGGGCACAACTCTCCCACCAATTAGTCTGTGTGGTGGGGGTTGTCCCACCATATTCTTTTAAGCAGATATTTGTGATTTCAAGGCCAATTATGTAGGAAGGGGCTTCTGTGTGAGACCTTTAACTGGGGCCACGTGTCTGATGGCTGTGAAAGGCAGTTTGGTCTCCCTGCGTTCCTACGTTTCCCTGCGGTTTATGCATGCGTCGTACATCATGGCTGCTCAGCATGTGCAGTCAGTTTCAAATTAGCTTGTGCTGCTGTTGGGACTTTGGCTCAGTGGGTAGCACTAATTCCTCACCCTGGCAGTGCCATTGGTTCCAATCCCCTCTTTGGCGCGCGTCTGTGGTGCGCCCTGGGTGTGCCCTGTGCTGCCTGCGAGAGGCTACAGGCTCTCAGTGTCCCTGATCATGATAAACAGCTGTGAGGTGGACGGATTATCCTTTGCGTGTGTCCTGATCTGCTCAGAGTGATGTAAAGAACAGTACCCGATGTACCCTAGGTGTGTGTGCAGCTCTGTGACAAGCTGCTCTGTCTGGACATCCAGCTTGCAGGACTTTGCTATAACCTTACGATCAAAGGGACTTGAGTCGGCTCAGGTCAGCTAAGTTCTTCTCCACACTCTCCAACTTTTAATTAGGCCACGCTGCCAGTGGAGCACCGTTCACTGCTGTCCGGACGCGAGGCGCCTGCAGAATCGGCAAACAGCCGAAGTCGGAGGCAACCGCACCGCTAAATCAGGCCCGGCCCCCTCCCGGGGGCGTCGGGCAGGCCGCGGTACATAACATCGACATGCCGGCGGTTTCCGTGTGTGCCGGCCAGGGGGATCGTGGGGCCAGTGGAAGGCAAAACAGTCGCGGTTTACAACTGCGCCACTGACGGGCCAGAAGCCATTTACATTGATATGCAAATACAGCGTCAGCGCTTGAAGCGTGATCTGATGTTATCTGCAGTGTCGCTCAGTCCCTGCATTGTTTCGTCTGCCCGGCCGTCCTGCTCCCCCGTTACGTTACCGTCCTCTATGCAAAGTGGCGCGCGTTAGCGTTTCTGGGGGACACGCTACAGTTGACTGGCCAAGATCGTGTTCATCCCCCAGCGATGCTTCTTTGTTTGGCTTTGTCGTCGTGGTGACAGAGCTGGCATGTTATCGGTGAGAGCAATTCGCTTGTCTCGGCCGGCTTTGGAGCCCTGATTAAAGTAAGCGGTTGCCATGGTAAGGATCGTAGATTCGCCTCACCAAGGACAGGCGTACTTTTTCCGCTTTTGTGGATTTTCTGAGATGGATGTATGGATATTTGGGCCTTTTTTGAGAGGTTGAAATCCAAGAACTTTCGGAATATATGTTACTTCAATGGGAACAGGGGCTATGGGGGAGGGTCAGACTGGAGTGGTATCATCCTGTGCTCTTATTTTCAGGTTTAGATCTTTAGGAAGGAAGCTGCTGTTGGACCTTTGAGTATCTCTGTTGTTCTCTGTCGCTGTTGAACCTTTGTCTGTCCTCAGCCTCGTCTCCCACGCCCAACATCACCCTCCAGGGTTGGTACCGCTGTCACCAGGGACCGCTGATTGCCATGGGACGCATGTGCGATTTCCGGACAGACTGTCCCCATGGCGACGATGAAGGACACATGTGCAGTGAGTTCCATGTTCAGTGTCATGTTACTCTTGAACCCTCCTTTATTTGGGCCAGATGTGAGATCTTTTGAGGGATCAGAAGCTGGGGTTATGTGCAGTATCCTGTGGGAATACCTGTAAGGCCTTTTATCAGCGAGTCTTTGTTTCCATATTAATGGGCTTCAGCAAGGTATGACAGTGGGAGATTAATGCTGCAGACGTGTTGTTAATTAATGTGTTACATGCACACAGTGGTTCATGAAAAAGCTAAAAACTAGTCTGCTGTTCTACCCCCACATTCAGAAGCAAAGTAATGCAACAGGAACACTCAAGAAGCCATCAAACAGCCATCTTGTCTTCTCTGAAGATAACCTCTGTGATTCTATTTATTTAAGACATTAATCTGTCAAGTAAAGCAATGTGGACATGCGCAGTGTATGTGGAATAGTTAGTTTAACACCAGGAACGTTACATGGTGCGAGCTAAAATAACTCTTTTTTTAGTATACGGATTTGCTTCGAGCTCAGACGATCTGCGGCCTTCAAATGAAGCTTAAAATGTGCTCTGCGTATGTTTTAGACAGATATATTTCTTGTGCTTCTGCACGTTCATATCTCTGTGTCAAGCTCAGGTTCAGCGGCTTGTGATTTAAGGGTCCAGCTGTGTATGAGGTCCTCTCAGGCGGTATGGGGGGGTGGCTTTATGGGCTTCCTGGGGGGCAGACAGGAGATGTCGGGTGAATCCACAGCACATTTCGCCACCAGGGATCATATTAGGTTTTACTGCGAATCGTGTTTGTATTACAAATTGTCCTGCAACGCAAAAAGTAGCATTTTCTGGTTTCAAAGTTTGCCTGATGCTGACGGCTACTGGTCCAGCGTGCAATTGTGACAAAGTACAACCTTTTTCTTTTTACACGAGTTCAATCTATGGGACATTGAGTCCATTTTCATTCACATCACTATGTCAGCAGAAACAACTTTCTCACTGGGCTCTGCTACGATCTATCTCTCCACACGCTGCAGCCTAAATCGCTATTCTGGCAGCAAAGCACTTAACAAGTGCAAACAGTTTGGGGAGGGGGGGGCTTTATTAGAGGAATTAGTGCGAGTGTGCATTTGTGCCAGCATTTGTGATCTCCCCCCACCCCCCCGGATCCTGGTTGATGTGTTCACCCTTATGTTTAATGACCGCCGTATCTGTAAGTCCGCTCCCGGCTAGGGAATCTCCAGGCGAACACCTTACGGCTCAATGGTCTCCCTCCCAAAGACTCTGATTGCGCTCGGAGCTGGTAGGTCAGGAGGAGGGGCCGCCTTCTGCGTCAGCATCACTAGCAAAGGTCACAGCTGCACCGTTGGGCCCTCCTGTGAGGACCGTGGTCTTTCGCATTTCCACCCCAGATGACCACACCAGGGTAACTCAGCCTCCCGTTACGGCGAGTGAGACCTTTTAAAATTTAACGGTGAAATCGAAGACATCTTTGTGTCGACTTAGCGTGCGTTGCGAGCTTGCAACATCCTCAGAGCCTTGGCCACTACATTAAGCCCACATTCCTTCCTGTACTTTTATCCCCCCGATTACAAAATGGTATAAAACAAAGCTTTTATTTAACATGATAACAGACTACCTTTCCCCCAGGCGGCCATGTTGGGGAATCCCAGCCTTGACACACAACATTCTGATGTCTACTGTGTCTGGCTCAGACAAGTCTAGAAGATTCTCTGATGCCCAATTACTCTGCTCACACCTGGGCCTTTATGTCCTCTGTGTCTTACATCTCTGCCAGGGACGCCATCTATCATCTGTTTGCCCACCATGTCTCTGGGACCATTAGCACCCATCCAGCACCATCATTTTATGTTCTCTCTCCCTCCCTCTGTTATTCTTTCATTCTGCCACTGTCCGGAGACCCCCCCCCCCCAGCTGCTCTCTCTCCCTTCGCCCCCACAGCTCACCCCTTTTGTGTCTTTTCTCCACTTTGACAGGCCATTTTATCAGCGGCAGCTACTGCTCGTTTGAGGCCGGCGACTGTGGATGGCACTCCGTCTCCCCGCGGGGCCCATCCTGGAAGCTCCAGGCCTCCGAGCCGGGGGCCCCCGCCGCGAGCTGTCAGCCCCGAGGTAGAGGGGGAGGGGGACATGAAGTAAACAGCCTGAAAGCCATGAGACGGGGGCCTCTTTTCAGCTAGTCTGTGAATGTCATGCATTTGCAGGGACGGTCATGGCTGCAAGAGGCGGTCAATCTAAAGGCCAGCAGGGGGCAGCGTTGCTTAGGAGCCCTCTTTTCCCACCACCTCTCAGGAACTCCCTATGCGTGGTAAGAGGAACAGCCGTCGCATGGTTTCATTCCCAGCTAGGTTAATGACCAGGACTCTGACCGGCTGCTAATGAGGTAGCTCGTACATCATTAGCGCTCGCACCGTGAAACACAGCGTCAGCCATCTTGAGCTAGCATGTAAATTGGACGCCATTCCTCGGGAGGGTGGGGTCAGACGGAGTACAGTGACAGGGTTTATGTGGACTCCTCCTGGTCCACGTGCTCTGTGGGGAGAGATTTTGGCGCCGTGTTAGAGGGGTAGATAGGTGGCACCGGCTGACAGGCAAGACTGATCAGAGGACAGGGCGACCACGTGGTGCAATTCCAGATGAGTATTCCACTTTCTAACTCTCTAACCCGGAAACAGCACGGAACAGTCCAAAGCAAAAAAAGTTGTACAGTAGTCACTCAGGGCAATAGAACGTATCTTTTTTGTTTCCACTTTAAGACGTGTTATTAATAATTTCTATATGAACTTTGATTAATACATTTATCTGCTCAGTGTCTGGGGTGTAAATGTGATCTTACATATTTTATGCATTACAGGATGTTGTCTGTTCTGAACCCTCTGCTATGGCACTTTTTCTGTACCCGATACTTGGTAGAGCAGTTTAATGATTCTGAGAGGCACAGCTGCACCCCCCGTGGCCCCTGTGTGACGGCGAGCCGTTTGAGCGTTATGGCTCTGGATCGCATCCCACTGCGCCATCTGTCAAACGGGCCCGTCTGTGGTATTGCTGTGGGCCGGGAACCATTACAGTGGCCGGTACCGGCATTTACAGGATGATACTGGGTTATTCACATTATTTTCAATCCCGCCTACCTCCCCAGGTCCGTTTCTGGATGTGTACCGGAGGCCTCCACAGGGGGGCGCTCTCTGTTTCGGTGGTAGAGAACAGCACAGGGCCTGACATACGGCAGAGCCTGTGGCGCTCGGCTGGCGAGGCCCATGCAGGACCAGGCGGGAGGCTGGTCGTCATCCCGCTGTATGGGCTAGAGAACTGGTAAGGCGAACCGCCCCTCCTGGTTGGGGACATTAGCATAACGAAATTCCCACCTCTACCTTCAACCCGAAAATGAGTTCTGCTGACAGTCACGATGCGCCCTGCTCAAACACCACGCGTCGCCGACCAGATTTATGCAGGAAAATTCAATTTAAAAATCCCCACGTCGTAAACACGCCAAATCATCAAATACCCAAGGACGCCGCCCCCTCCCTGCGACAGCTAAGGCATCCTTTTATTTGAGATACAGAATAAATATTCAGTGTTACTGTTAATTTTCCTGGTTTCATAAATGGCATAATTTATTGCCCCCCTTTATCGGATGCAAATGTGCGAGTTTTTGCTGCAGCAGGAGATAACCCTTTCTGCGTGTAAGCTTAATGAGTCCCGCTGGGCAGGGCTCCCGGGGGTGTCCTCTGATGCCTCCTTTAAAGAGACGGGGGAGTCTGTGTAGCCCAGGCCCCCATTTTCCCCCCAATTAGCCGTGACACTTGAGTGTTTCCCAGGCATGGCGGTGAAAAACGTCTGTTCTGTTTCCAAGTGGACGAGCCCGTCGGCCTGGCTTTAGTGTCACGGCCGGAGGCAGTCGGGGTCTGGGGGGAGTGACGGAAATGCCAGGTCGACTGGATATGCTGGTCCGTAGCCTTTCTGAGTGAGCCGGGTCTCTGCTGCTCCAATGCCATATCAGATCTTAAGTCCAAAAGCCTAAAAGAGAAAAAGCAAGACCTTGTCAAGGTGGGGGGGGGGGGGGGGGGGGGGCCCCCCACCCCGCGCGGCGGCTTGGTTTGGGGGGCGGCGGGGGGGGGGGGGGGGGGGGGGGCGGGTTTAAGTTCTCCGATGTGCAATACTTCGTCATCTTC
>JAODKE010000146.1:1240302-1265813 GCA_026779605.1 Mormyrus hasselquistii
GTATCCATGGACAGCGGCTCACTCCTCATGTCGGAGATTGTGGACATACCCGACGACAGCTCCCCGTCAGAGGACTCCTGCCTGCTGGAGGTGGGAGTGGCCATGAGGACACGTGTGGGCGGGGCCGGAGGCGGGGCTGGAGGCGATGGTGGCGAGTACGTCAGCTTCCACTGCCCCCCCCAAGGGCAGCAGCCCCCCGAGAGCCCCATTGTCTGTCTGCCGCCCCACCGCTTCTCCAGAGGCGAGCGCTCCAACTCCTGCTCATCTCCCAGCAGCTCAGCTGACGCCTCCTACAGGTTCGGCTCTGTTACTGCCTTTGCCATGGGCTTTGTGCTTTGTCAGTTGTGGGGTTGATCCAGGCTCTCCTCCTTTTTACTCTGCCACTGTCCCTGCCCTTGCCCCCCCAGGTCCCCTGTCCTCCGTCACCAGGCCATTCTGGCCGGTAGCTGCTCCCAGCTGGAGCTCCTGGCCGTCTCCGGCTCCCCTCGTTCCTCCATTCCGGAGATCCGCGTGCGGCCCTGCACGCCAAGCCGTTGCAGCTCTGACTCGTCCTCCGTGCGCGTCGGCATTTCCGCTACCTCCACGGTCGACCATGCTAATGCCCCCCCGGCGCTACTCCTGCCCCCGCCCCCCCGCCGCGGTGGGGTCACCCACGATCGCCGGGAGCGGGACTTGCTTTCCCCGCTGGTGAGGTCCCACAGTGAACCGGGCCTAAACTCGTCGACTGACACGGGTACGAGAGAGAGCGCCCCCTAGCTATCTGCCGCCATCATGCATGTCATGAAGCACGAGCTCCGCCCAACTGCCTCTCTCCCCGCACACAGGTGACCTCAGCGGCTCAACAGGCAGCAAAGGCGTGAGTGATGAGGTGTCCCAGACATCCTCTGAGACTGGTAAGCTCAACACATAACCCTTACAGACCCTGTGACTAGACCCCCAAGGCCAAATGAGGCAGAAATTCTACGGGCCGATAGGGGCCCACTGCTTATTGGCTTATTTATCCATCCTTCCATTTTCCATACTCACTTATCCTATTCAGAGTCATGGGGGGGCGGAGCCTATCCCAGAATCTATGGCCGCAAAGCAAGAAACAACCCAGGATGGGGCACCGACCCATCACAGGGCACACCAACACACCAAATACAACTATGGGCAATTTAGCAACTCCAGTTAGGCTCAACATGTCTTTTGGACTGTGAGGGGAATCCAGAGTACCTAGAGGAAACCCCACAGCAACACGGGGAGAACATGCAAACTCACACTCACATAGCCGGGCCGGAGAACCGAATCACCATCGTCAGCTTAGTCCTAGAGCTGTGAGGCAACAGTGCCAGCCGATACGGCACGTCGCTGCCCCCATGGCTTATTGAATATTTCAGCTGCAGTGGCTGTGTTCCGATCTGTGGCTTCTGCCCAGATGTCCATTGTAATCAGTGTTCGAGCAGTGCATTACAGATGTGCAGGGGGTGCGTAATGTCACACGCATCTGTATGCGGTCCTGAGGCACATTTGTGCTTCTGTGACCATCCTCTGGGTAGGTGGATCTGAGCAGGCTACTGAGGTCACACCCCTCCTCTTTTCTGATTGGTTGACTGGCATCACTAATTTCTAATGGGATTTGTGTATTCCGGTGCATCTCTCTGTTAAGTGAGTGGACCGACCTGATGAATTTGGTCCTTATTCCTATTGTTACTCCTGTACCAGATGCCCCCCCCCCGCATTCCTTTTTCTTGCCTCTCTCTGCCCCCTTCCTCTACCTCCCTTTACTTAGGTCCATCTTCAGAAGCCTGCTTGCTGCCCAGGCCCTCAGTGGCAATCTTCAGCGCCCTCCCCAGGAAGGGGAGCATGAAAGCGACAGACGGGCCTCTGCCCTCCAAGTTGCCCCCCGCCACGTCCCTCCGGCTGCCCAAAGATTGCGCCCGCTCTCTCGGGGACCTCAAGGTCAGGGCTCAAAACGGCACACGCCCGCTGTGCCCCCCATCTCCGTCCGGCCCGAAATCTCACCCAGCTGCCCCTTTCTTTCCGGCCAGGTGACCAGGGTCTTAGTAGCCAGATTCCTTCAGCGCTCCAAACGCAATTTGGCACCCCCTAGTGACCACGCTGGGAATGCCGGACAGACACTGAAGTGTAAGCCTCCCGGAGAGGCCACCGTAGCAGGTCACCCGTTCGAGCAGGTGAGCTTCTGGTTCTCGCCTAATATCTGTGAATAAAGGTTTAATTAACGTGACAAGATAAATGTGTGTAATGTGAATATGTTTCACGTATGTGGTTCCAGATGTTGGAAAAACAGACTCGTGTAATTCATGTATTAATGTGAACTGCAGTATAACAATTAAATTAAATTTAAACAATTAAAATAATCTCTGTGATTGAAATAAATTAGGTGCATGTATGTAAAATGGTAAATTAGCACATGTATGTAGAAGGGTATAGATGGTGAGGATAACAGCCCCGTTTTCTTTGTGACACTACTGTTTCCACACTGCTGCGTAGGTCCTGCGCACCTCATGGGGGTCCAGCAGGGGTCAGCAGTACCATCAGCATCACCGTGGCCACCATTCCCATAGCGACAGCCGCCACAATCGTCGCCGTAACAACCCGGCGCAGCTGGAGGGCATCCATCTGCGCAGCTGTGGCGATCTGAGCTCGTCCTCAGCAGCCTCCCTGCGCAGGCTACTCTCTAGGCCACACAGCTCCTCAGGAACACTGTACGTGGAGTCTGCACTTTGAGGGGCATGCCCTCAGGACCCGGGGGTGGGGAGGGTGGTTTGAAGAAGGCGAGAGGGGGCGGAGGGGGTAGAACGACGGGGTGACAGACAGAGGAAGTGTTTAAGCGACAGTGTGGATGTCACATCCTCAGTGTTTACCTTGGCGAAAAAAGAGGAAAGATGGAGAGTGGAGAACGAGACAGGGATGTCGAGGGAGCAAGAGATGTGTAGCTAAGGCTATGCTGATGGGAGTGATGGATGAGTCACTGGCAAAGACATTTGAAAAAGACATTCAGTGGAGAAGAAGACCGACTCTCTAACAGTACTCATTAGCAGGGAACAGGCCTAAAACAAAGTCATCAGACTTTGCAGTTGCAACCGTGAGAATGCACTAGACCTCTCCCAGTTACCGTGGTGCTCTTTCTTGTCCTGACCTCAGCCCGTGTCCATGCCCCCTGTCCATGTTTCACCTCCCCCTTAAACCTGACAGGCGGCCAGGAACTTGTGTTGCACACAAAACCACTTCTGAAGTCCACACTTCACACACTTCTGCTTTTGTAACTGGCTGGGTCATTCCCTCACTCAGACACAAATACCATCGTCTTCCACGTACAAAGAATGCTCCTTTATCCTAAGTGGCAAAAGGGAGCTGTAGGATTCTTCCAGTGTGGACTCTGACACCCTGGATGCAAGGAAGCATTTATTCAAAGAAAAATTGCAGCATATTGTGTGAACTGTGTCTATAGCCACTAAACCTATTATAGTGATGTATTTACGATTTGTTGGGGGTTTTAACTTCCACTGATCTCTATTCAGCTGCTTCAGGGGTGAAAGTCACTGTTTTTAGAGTAAAAGAGTTTTTTTTCATTCTCTGTTTTAAATTATTTATTTCTATTTATTATCTATTCAGTTTCATTTTAATCCTTTAAAATGACTCCATGAACTTTAATCAGTCCAAGCCAAGGAGGCTTGGTCGTTCAGTTCCTTGTGGCTGAGGTTATACGCCTATAATTAAAGGTTCTTCAGGTTAGACCCTACTGTCATTGTAGGGTGCTGAGAATGGTTTGATGTTACTCAAACAGTAAGTTTCTGTAACAAGACTCCCATTACACATCAGGTCTGGTCGTTCCGCTGTAGATTACATTAATTGTTCACCCGGCTGGCCTTTAACCTACTACCAGTCATACACCTGGGTATTTACTATGGGGATTAGGAAAAAGTAGCGTCTTGGTAGTCTTCAGCAACAATCCAAAAAAATGAAACACAAACTGCAAAGTTTACACCTCAGTTTACTATCTGCACCTTGGGAATGATTTTAATTTGTGGCTGTCTGGAACATAAAATATCTTGAATTCCTTTTACGAATGCATGCTTTGTAAATCTGAAAAGGACCCATGCAATGGGAGTCCTGATCCTATGCTCCATTTCTGGTTTTCCTGGTACCAGTCAGTTTGCTGTTGGACTGCATTATGTTTAGAATGATTCTGCATGTGTTGTGATGTTTTATATATATATATATATATATATATATATATATATTTTCTACTAGTACCCGATCAAAGGAAAATGTGTTGTCCTATTGCTATGTAGAGGAAAGGTTTGTTGTTGTGGTCTTAATAGTGTGGCACCTTGTGTCATAATGCACGTCTGCTCAGAAGTCGAAGGCTGTGGCAGTAAGTATTTACAAATGTAAGTAGACTTTAGGAAGCCCACAGCGGACAGCGAAAGGTCTCTGTATTGGGGATGTGGATACTAACACAACTGGATCGTAATGCTTTTCAGGACTACATTGTGAAAGAAGCAGGGATTTTTGTTGTCAGTATGGACATCCAAAGAGTACAACAAAATGGCGTTTTGTTTGATAAGGGTCACCGTTGGATTTCGGTGAATCTACACGTGGTCTTCCTTCTTGGACTCAATGCCATCTGCTGGTGGCCACTGAACATGCAGCAGCTCTCAGTAACATGGAGAGGCACTATTGCAGGTTTAATCAAGTTGAACTTGGGAGAGTTAAAATGAACCTTTAGTTTCTACCTCCTGTCTTGCACACTGAAGAGAAATTTAAAATTGTATGGCTATTCATGGTAGACCCTGGATATCGCTCTCAGACATATGATGCATAAAAATTATTTTAAATGGTTCTATTTCAGGAAATGTGAAAGCAAATTCTGTATATACACACAGTGTATATATAAACACATACCAACACCTATAAATATCAGGAATATGAAGTGGAGTGTTGTGTGGTCTTTTGTGTGTTTTGTGAGTTTCCATCCACTTTTCTGTTTGACCATTGAGGTTCAAATATGCAGGTCATTCCTACATGTCTCTTGCCAGCCTGTTGTTGCCAGTGCAGTCTTTTATGTGCTGGTGTGTTGGGGCAATCAACATCGATGATGCCAAAAAACTCAACGAACTAATCAAAAAAGCTGGCTCAGTTCTGGGAGTCACTCTCGACACTACAGATTGTGGAGGAACAGAAGACCCTTAGGAAACCACTGGTTATACTGGAGGATGACCCCCCACTCTCTGCAGGTCATCTTGGCCAAGTAGAGGAGCACCTTCAGCAACCGACTAAAACTGTATCATATGTAATTACTAACTTGAATGAATTAAAATACTTCTGAGAAGAAATATGAATTATTATACAAATGCTAATAAATCTTAAAATTCATGTCAGAAATGACTTTCTCACAAGCATAGACATTAGTGGAACATAAGCCAAGAATTGTTCCTACTTTTAGATTAGATTAAATGAGCTGGATTGATGGAAATTTAAATGGAATTTAGATGGAAATTCTTGCATATACATAGGGCACATACACTTAGTGCAAAACAGACACGGTACAAGGACAGTACAAATAATGCAAAGAAATTTACACAGTACAAAGTTTAAAAGAGTAAAATGTGTTTCCTCTAGGAAAAGCTGCTTCTATGCAAGAATGCTGGCTGACTCAATAGTTTTTTGTGACACTGAAGTTAAACCAACATAGTGATAACGACTCTGAAGGATCCCTGGAAGAGACACATCAGGGTTACAGTGTGCCGACCTGAGATGAGTTATTTTGGATATATGCTGAGAAGAACATGGATTCAATCATTCTAACAAATAACATGCCTCTAGGAAACTGAAGACATAGACCAAAGACAGGATATAGCTGAGGCCACCACTGGTTGTTGACCCTGTTTGGTGGCTTTTCTTCATAGCAACATAGCTGCTGCACCACATGAGCCAAGCACTTGTGGGTCTGTGTGGGATGCTGCTGCTAATGTGAAAGGTGACCTAGCCCCTACCTCTTAGCCTCTACCACCTACTCCATTCCCCCTACTTCTTATTCCCTACTCCTTACTGCCTACTCCCTATCCTCTACTCCTTATTCCCTACCCCCTACTCCTTATTGCCTACTCCCTACCCTCCACTACTTATACCCTACCCCTTACTCTTTACTGCCTACTCCCTAATCCCTACCCCCTAAATTGTCTGTAGACAAGTTTGCACAATATATCAGGGAGCCAAAGGAGACAATATCAATAAATTGCAAAAAAGACAATTTCGCAAAATATTGTATGCTGTGAATTGACAAGACCACATTTACAGGATTTTACTTTCAATAAGATATATTTTACTTTCAAAAAAATATAGATACGTCAAAATCTACATACATCTATTGCTAAAATACATATTTAGATTTCATTAGTCATTGCTATTTCTATTATTAAATGTTCTTAGATAATAACGGCGACGTTCGGCTGTTTCCACAGTAACGCCGCCTCATCGTCAGATGGGTCCACTACGCTGGTCCCGTCCTCTGCAGCCTCCTCATTCGCCAGCACAACTCAAGCCCATCCTCGTTCGATAGCGGCAACAAATAAAGCACGTCGATGTCATATGAAGCCTCCGAAACCTCGCCTTTTGAACGCGCTCGACATGAATCACGGGATTTGAAGTTCTGCCTTTTTATGTTCTACCAGGGGAGTAACAGTGAAAGACTACAATGTCCACAAGGCATTTTTGTCGGTAGTTGCGGTGCCAGTCAGATAGTAAAGCAAATGTAGCAAAGCTAGTGTCATTTGGAAAGAACTTTGGAAAGACATGGTAAGACAGTAATTGTGTACTTTCTTATACGGAAACTTTCTGCTTTTTATTTGCACATAATGTCAGATAGACTGTTACCGTGCTAATCATTTGCACAGGAATACATACGACGACTGAACAGTGAGCTCACTGCTGTTCAGTGTTGATATTCACTTACAGGCGGTAACTTGCCAAGTTAAAAATAGGAATTTCTCTTCTATAATTAGTGTATGATTATTGACGTAAATGAAATTTTAAGCCGCACTCGCTGTTGCATAACGATTCTGTTGCGGTGTATCTACTAAGGACTGCTGTTGCTATCAGGAGTATCTCTAACACATTATGCATCCTTGTAGTTGTTCCTGGGTTCGCTCACTCAGTACTCCTAGCTGTTGGTGTTACTGGTGGCTGTACTGTGTCATTTGTACATATAGGTAATACAGGTTTGCCAACTCTTGCGCATCTTGTGTGACACTCATGCTTTCTGACTCTCAAGCGAGAAATCTTACGGCGGATCAATATAATTCCACTATAAACCAGTTATTAACCACATTAAAAACGTCGGGGTAGTTTGTATACGCTACAGAGTATTTACAAGGTTATAAGACGCTTACGTACACTTAAATGCGTGTGCAAATTTGTATCAATTTCAAAATCTCACGCCAGCCAGCTGACCAAAGTTGTGTGTGTGTGTCTGTGTGTGTATGTATATGTATAGCGATTGTTTCATTCCACTACCTGTATAACAGTATGTATATCTCTCTCCCGGTTACATGTTTCTTATCTGCATCTGGAATTTGCTGTCACTCTTCGCCTGCACCACCAATCTCTGGCTGCGCTTTGGACACACGGTCTGTCTTAGACTGACAACGGCTGCAGTAATGGCGCCCAGCAGCAGAGGTCAGACATGACGGATGCTGAGCTCTTCGACGTTCAGTTTGAAGAGCTGGTGTCTGAACTTACCCAAAGAGACTTTACAGACCCCGCTCTCGCAGATGCCCTCAGTAGGCTGGCAGAGGTATTGAACTTCCGCAGAAATATAAAAAGATAACATTGCAGATACACGACATTGTGTACTTTTACTCATAGTGTTGTTCTGTGGTATTTTTACAAATAAAGTCAATAATATACTATCAAAAGCGTCCAGTTTTACAGGAGGTGGCCACCTGTGAGTTTGGTTTACTAGTTAGCTGTAATATGTCTCACAGACATTATCACAGAGACCAGGTGTAGTCAGGATAAGTGCATGAGTGAGGGAAATATCACAGCTTCTAACTGTTTAACATTTTGCAGGTGTTGCGGTACAATGTACCAGGTGGCAAGAGGAACCGTGGCTTGTCTGTTATTGGTTCGCTGAGGGAGCTGGTACCACCCTCTCAGCTCTCTCCTGATGACGTCAGGCGTGCCCTTCTGGTTGGCTGGTGTATCGAACTGGTGAGAAGGATAAGTGGGACCTGAGAGGGTGGGCAAGGGAGCAGCTGCCCTGAAGAAGGGGTCATCAACGCTCAACGAACTGTAAACATTCTGGAGCTGTGAGTGATGGTATCAGGAGCCATCCAACACTGTAGATCTTTCTCTCTCTCTCTCTCTCTCTCTCTCTCTCTCTGTCTCTCTCTCTGTCTCTGTCTCTGTCTCTGTCTCAACAGCTTCAGGCCTTTTTCCTGGTAGCAGATGACATCATGGATGCATCTGTAACTCGGAGAGGACAACTCTGCTGGTACAAGAAGGTATGATCCAAGAAACCTCATTACCGTTACCATAACAGGTCAGAATATGGGTTCTCTCTCCTTTCAGCAGCAGTAAGCTGTCTTTATGGTTGATTTAACCATGGTGAAATGGAATAAAAAAACAAAAAAAACTAATATCATGAGTAAAATAGGTTTCTGTGGACCTTGTGTAGACTGCCCGGGGTCAGGTTCAGCTGTGAGGCTATTACTTGAGACCGTCACATTTCCGCTTTTTAAAACGAAAGCTTCTTCCCTTCCAGGAGGGAATTGGTCTGGATGCCATCAATGACGCCTTTCTGTTGGAGGGCTCGATCTACCGGCTGCTTCGGAGGCACTGCAGGGGGCAGACTTATTACACACACCTCCTGGAGCTCTTCACAGAGGTGGTGGCCACGGAGATATGCAGTAAAAATGCACATAAAAGCACATAAATACTGGCATCACACTGCAGGAGAACATGACTTGCTGGAGCTGTTCAGGCCAGGAGTGGAGCATTATTCTGAACTATTACGTCTACCCATACCTCACAATATGCTGTTAAGGGAAAAGGCTTTCAGGGACGTGATGAATACAGCATTCAGGGGGGGTGACCTCCAGACTTGGTCAGCTTTTAGACGGATCAGTGTCTCTGAGTTGAAGAAGGTGAGATTAAAACAAGAAGCTCGAACCAAACCAAAAATACCAGTTGATCACAGAATTATTCAGAAGAAGGTAACAAGCCATCTTTTTTGAAGAGTTACACCATAAACCCCCAGCCCCCACCAGGGAACGCTGTAGCCCAGCCTGAATCTCAGAGCTAGGGCTGGGTATGCAGCCTGATATATTAGCAAACCATCCATCTATCTTTCTTCCACCCCCTTACCCTGGTTCTTTATGTACTTTTTCTCATTAGTGCTCCCCCCCCCCCCCCCCCTCACTTCTCTCCCACCCCATTCCAAAACCCCTGATTTTTACAGACCTCATTCCAGACAGAATTGGGTCAAGCTCTAGACCTGATGACGGCGCCTCCCAACAAGATCGACCTGAACCGTTTCACTGAGGAAAGGTAAGATAGGAGAGAGGGGCAGACGCTTCAGCACCGGGGTGTTGAGGACCCCCTATGCGATGGCAGACAAGTTATAATTTAACTTCAATGAAGAAGGGTGTGGATTTTACTGGGGTAAGTGGCCCTTCTGTCTTTCACTCTTTTTCAGATATAAGGCCATAGTTAAGTACAAAACTGCCTTCTACTCCTTCTACCTACCTGTGGCTGCAGCAATGTACATGGTGAGTGTGTGACGCTTATAGAAAGGATGAGGGGCACTGTAAAATCCCAGATCCTTATACTGACGTTATGTGGCGTGTGGTCTAGGCTGGGATTGACTCTGAAAGGGAGCACCACAATGCCAAAAGCATCTTACTGGAGATGGGTGAATTCTTCCAGATACAGGTATATTCGTGCATTTTGGCAGTGACCCTCAAAAGGTTGGGCGGAGACAAAGATGAGTTTTCGTTGCTAATGTGTCTCACTCATGCCTCCAGGATGACTACTTGGACTGTTACGGTGACCCCAAAGTGACAGGAAAGATTGGTACAGACATCCAGGACAATAAGTGTAGCTGGCTGGTAGTGACCGCGCTAAAGCTTGTGAGCCCCGAGCAGAGAGAGGAACTGCAGGTGAGAAGGAATTGAAGTTTGCATCATACTTGGAGATCCTACTTCCTTTCTGTAATGAGATCCCACTTTATAAATCGATGTTCTGCGTTTGCTCATTAATCTAGTGAACGCTTGAGTCAAAATCCTCCCATTGAGATTCGGAGGGACCTTTGTGTTATTTACTAACATAAAAACCCTCAATCGACACCTCATACAGCCCTCTAGCTTTTGTCACGTTCCCTTTCCCAAAAGGTTTTCACACGGTAAACACGGCTGCACTTTGAATGACCTTTTACATTTCGTCTCGTCCCACTCAGGATTCACTGCTATTATCTGGTCATTCAGTGTGTCCTTAAGGTCTTGGTCATGGGAATGGTGGTCAGGCCAACAGTGTGGCTGCTTCAGGTGATATTTCTCCCCTATGCACTTGCAGTCCTCCTACGGGTGCAGTGACGAGGAGAGAGTAGAGCGTGTCAAGGCCTTGTATGCTGCTCTGGACATGCCCGGCCATTACCGGCAACATGAGGATGAGAGCTACCAGCGCCTGTTGAAACTCATCGAAAGTCACGCTGACAACCTCCCTCATGCTGTCTTCCTGAACTTCGCAAGGAAAATTTACCGGAGAAATAAATAAAGGAATAAAACTGGTCTGGGGACATGCCAAGCTGACAGGGGGACCTAACGAGTGATGGTCTGCAAAGCACTTGGAATCTCAGCAGTTGGCTGCAGGCACAATGTCTATGAACAAAGGACATAATCATGGTTTTTGCCTGATAAATGGCTTTTTGGAGTTCTTTGGGTCATACGGTTTCTGGCTTTTCTTTAATCAATTTGTGTAATAGTAGTAAAGATATTTACTTGATAGTCTACAGTACTGAATAATAATTCTTGATTAATTTATGCAGGAAGCCTGGATGTATGACATTAATTTGAGATACACAATAGGTGCAGGTATGCAAAGGATAAACTGTATTAAACTGAATTTACCATGTAAATGAGTGTTAGTGTACATTTCTTTTATTGCATTGTATATAAATGTGATATAGGTCCTATTTTGTCTACCTCAATTTCATCCATTCTCTGCAACTTAAACACCCTCGCAAATGTAAAATTGCCCCAGAATATAGTTTAAAAATATTACAGTTATTACGTCAAAATCGTTATTGTTCAAATAAGCTCTTGGTTTATTTTATTGTTTTTCCTTAAGTATACTCCTTCGTAACCCGTTACTGGGTAGTTCCTGTTACTGCTAATCCATATATTAACATGTAGTACGTAATTATATACGTCACCAGGTATGCTAGAAACGCGCGCATACTCACAAACAGATTTTTCCGGGTATTGGTGATGTTTTTATTAATGCTAAATTTCATGTTGTTTTTGGCCCTGTGGGTATTAGGCCTATGTTTTTCACATTATAGGTTAAATAATGAATAACAATATAATGAAAAGTAATGATTCAAAATTCATATACTATGGAGCAGAATGCAGAGAACACAGTGAGATGGACATACACAGAGATAGAAGCGCCTGGGGGGGGGGGGGCGCTGGGGTGGATGACGACAGATAAGGAGGTGGCTGTGAAGAGAGGGAGCAGGAGAGGGAGGGAGAAAGAGAGAAAGAGGGGAGGAGGGAGGGAGCCGCGGTGGCAAACATCTGCATCCGCAGTCTTCTGCCTCCATCTACATCCTTCTCTTCACCTCCGGTAAGTAATATTAAATCTCTCTCTTCTCCTCATCATTAATTAATACTCTCGCCATCTGCTGTCGGTATTTTACCTTTTATAATTCTGGATTCACTGTTTTTATACTGAAACCCGTTCTTCACCGTTTATTTGTTACTTTCATGCTAATACTTGGGAGTTTGATGTCAGCCATGAAACGAAACATTTTTAAAGTGATGTAAGGTATGATGTACCATGCATATTGCGCCGATGTTGCGGGGGAGGTAAGCGTGGCGATGCGGCGGAGACTGCCCCCCTCCCCTGCCGTCGACGGCCCGTTCGATCGATGCATCTGCCGGCAGATACTGGGAATTTACAGCGCATGAGCTCATCTTCGTGCTCTTTTTATTGTTAGTCACGGTCAGATTATTATAAATAACAAGGATGCGTGCGTTGTCCTTGTTAATATTTAGATTGGAGAGCGCATCATCCAAGGACACTCTTGTATCGAACAGCGTTCAGTCATTGCGTTCATTTTTTTGCTCCATATTCGCTTCTCCTTAGTCTTTGGATGAGGGCAAACAGAAGGAAGGAATACGGGTATATGGAATGAGGCCTTTGAAAATCTGCAGTGTACGTATCCCTGCGTGCTAAATTATGTTGGTTTATGTGTTTCACCGGAGAGAAAAACAAGGATGCTTTATTTGCCTTAGGTCCGTGGCCCTCTCATTTGTCACAGGGTGATGGACTTGGAGGAGAAAAGATGTCAGTAATTTTTTTTCCGCCAGCTGTATTGGTCGGGTAGAATCGTTGGCGTTAAACTGAGCGGTATTTCTCAATGGATAAAAAATTCGCGTTCTGAAATAGACAGCATATTACAGTAATCTGGAGGATAATGAAATTGTATATAATGCAGTGTACTCTACTGTAAATCTGGATTAGAGGAGCGGTTGGCTGGTGGAATTCTAAATAAGTCCTTAATTTCCTAGTTACCAAATTTATACCATCAGCTGGATGGTTTTTTGTTATATTTTATTCTATACAAATTTAGGTATAGAGAATAATCAAATGTCATATGGTACTACATTTTCAAACAATATTTACAAACTGCAATGCAATGACTTTGTGTCTTTTACTGTTTCAGGGTTTGAGTGGCATCAAGATGTAAACACATCCGACCTGAGTCTGGATGTCTGGTTCTAGATATAGATGAGACTCTGCTTTTCAAAACACCTAAAATAAATCATACCATCCATTTTTCACAATGCTTTCATCTGCGCGTCCCTCTGTTCCTCCCCGGCCGCGGTACTTAGATGGCCACAGACGTAATAATGTGGTAGAGCCCAAGTCTACCAGTCAGGGCCACCGGAGGGAAGACAAAAGCACCAAGATCACAGCAAATTCCTCTTCAGTGAGTCGAGCCAGTAAGGTATCTGCTGAACATCACAAACCTAGGGGTAGTCACCTTGGGCGATCTACTGCTGGCCAGACCAGGGTGGCTCAGGGCAAAAACATTCCAGCAACGACAAAACTCAAACCAAAAGTAGCACATATAGCACCTGATCAAAGTTCTGTTCTTGACCCGAATTGTAATGAGCCAAGTTTGCCGTGCCTGTGCTGCGATGGGCATTCACCTCACGATAGCAACAGCCTCTACAATCACAATTACAACAACAATAATACGACTGCCATCAGGCAACAGCTTCAGCTACAGCCGGCGCAGCCGCACACTGGGGTAGGTGCACGTCAAAAGATTGGGGACACACAGCAGAATCCCAGAAAGGCAGTATCACCATCGCACAATGGCCTAGACACCCAACAGCGAGGAAAATCAGAACAGAATGAAGAACAGGAAAGCAATGAACTTGATGAGGGAGAAGACTTCGATAATAATGATGATGAAGACGAAGATACCCTGGTACCTTCTTGCCATGACTGCCCCCCCTCACTCCTAGAATTTTCCCTTTCCTCCTCTACCTCCTCTTCATCCACCTCCATCAGTAGCTGCTCAGATTTTGAGTCAGATTGCCTGGACATCAACACTTCCTCCTTCCTGGAGATGTCCTCAGAGAAGAACCTTCTAAATGGTTCCCCGACCTCTCAGCCCCAAATCATCCCAATGGGTGCCAACCACACTGTACCTCAATCTTTGCCTCCTTATTCCCCAGATGAAGGTTACCCGTCAGCTCGGTCCTCACCTTCATCAGATTACATAGAGCATAAAGCATCATTAGGGCAAGAAACTACAAAAGTGAATCTGCTAACCTACCTGAATTCCTCGAGCAAACTTGGCAAAATGGACTACTGGAGTAAAGTTGTTGAAGTTGCTCGATGGGGAATGGAGGTTGACATTGCATTGCAAGATCGACTTAGTCACCTGGAGAAGCTCACATTGGTGAACAAACAAGTGAAGATAACTTATTTGGAGAGGATTCGAGATTCAGGTTTAGATTTGGATGAAGAAGACCTGTCTGATAGCTTGGATGGGACCGGAAACAAGATTACCTGGAGGCTGTACAGAGGAGACAGTATCTGTGAATCTCAGGAGTTCTCTGATGCGGGGGTTGACTTGAGTGCCCCTTCAGACTTAGATGAGCCCCTCCAGCCGGACTCGCTGGCACCCTCCCCCCTGCAGCCGCCCCCTAGGCCACCCAAGCCAACTTTGCGAAACTCCGAGTCACACACATATGTTAATATAAACAACAACATTCCGGCATCAAGTGCATCCTCCACCACGACCTGCTTCCAGACTGTATCTCCGTCCTTGTCCTCCTGTATGCCAGAAAAGACCATTCCAGCACCTCCACCTCTTCCTCTTGCTCCATCTCAACCCATTCCATACTTCACCTTCTATTCGTCCCCCCCCACTCTTGCTTCACCTCCACCTCCCATCCCCCCTCCACGGAGACGCCATAAGGCACGACTGGAAGCACAGAAGTTCGCCAATCCCCAGGACGAATCGACCCCTCTGTCGCTCCCCCCTCCCACTTCCCGTCCGCCTCCTCTTCCTCCTCCCCCGGCTGCTCCATCTCCACCCGCCATCCCCCCTCCCCCAACTCTGCCACCTCCTCCCTCCTTTCATGCCCTGGATGCTGAGATCCGCAAGCTGCTTGTCCTGGCTGGACTCACGCAGGCCGAGCTCCTAAAACTGAGCCCCGAGTTGGGAGTGTGTGTCACCGGGGTGCTGGAGGAAGGCGACGGGGAGCTCTCTGAAGTGGTCAGACCACAAGGAAGAGAAGTCAGTGGAGAAGAGATGGGCCAAAAACATGACAGGAAACAGGTACCGGAGGAGGAGTGTGGAGAGGGCGAGAAGGATGAGGGAGGAGGTGAAATGAAGGGAGTGAGAAGAGAAGGCATTGTTGGAGTGCATGAGCAGGATTTACCGAGAGAGGGAGCAGTTCAGGAAGAGAGCAGGGAGGCCTTCCAGACAACCTCATTCACCGAGATGGCGAGGAGGCGCAGGCGCAACAACATCAGTTCCAACTTCAGCTGCGCGTATGGCCTGGATAACCACTCAAACCCGGACGCTTACTACAGCACAACTAGCACCAGTGTCAATGCAAGCAACCATGACATTAGTTCTCACAACACTTACGATCACACCATTGCAACAGCCTCATCTCCGCCCCCACCTCCACCTCCTCGGCCCTTACCGCCCTGCCCTCCGAAACTGCCCCAGCCCCCTCCCCTCCCTTCTCTGTCATTGAGTACCCTCTCTGCAAATAAAACTTGCCCGGATCGCTCTGATTGGCTGATAGCCTTTTCTCCAGACACAGAGACGCCTCCGTTTGGAGCCAACAGGACACCAGAAGTCAGTCCGCAGAAGGCGAAAGTGGGCTCGAAAGTCACCACTTTCAAAGAACTGAGATTTCGGAGCAGGCAGAATCCACAGCCACTTGTGGTCCAGCCTGAACCTGACCCAACAGTGATAACACCTGATCCAGATGTTTTGTACAACCTGAAGTGGAGAAAGGAGAAGGTCGACGGGGATGGCAGCCAATGGGAGTACCTCCCACAGGTCCAGTCCATCTTCCTTCAGCCCCAACTGCCTCCACCACTGCCGGAGACAAGGGAGGTGCTGCCGGTGAGCGACGCTGGGGGCCAGTCACAGTCCCGCCCCTCACAACGCATAGGATGCTCGGCCAGCGACAGCAACCTGTGGAGCAGCAGGGCCACGGGACAGGATGAGAGCTGGAGTAAAAAAGAGGAGGATGAAGGGGCGGTGAGAGGAAGAGCTGACGGGGGCAGAAAATGGGAGTCAGGGACAACAGGTAAGTCCCAGAGTTAGCAGAAAGAGTGTGGCAGCCATAGTGCTGGAAAGGGCTCCGTGCGGGACCTTAACTCTGCTGGTTTCACAGTGTCATTGACAGGCTAGTTACATTGTGCGGCAATCACAGGGAGAGTGCAGAATAGCTACCGGTTATATTCATGTCGAAACATAAAGAGAGCAAAGAGAATCAGGGGAGACCGGCAGAGCGTGTCTAGCAGGCAGTCGGATGGGAAGGGTGGAAATGCGCGATGGGGAGGTTTCAGCGGAGATCCTAGGGCGATGTCATTCCCTGGGGAAGTCATCACTGCCTCATTAAATTATTCATCTGCTCTGCAGACCTCATCGAGCCTCGGCGATCCTCATGGATCTTCACTGCTGTCCACTCATCCTGCCTTCTGCGCTCTCTCTCTCTCTCTCTCTCTCTCTCTCTCACCCCTCCTGTGCAAAGCTTCAGATTAACCCCTTTCTCTCTCTGTTGTCTTCTGTTACTTTCTCACAATTCTTTCTTTATTGCAAGCCTCTTTCAGGGAACCAAAAGGTCCCATTTGAAACCCCCTTTAGGTCCTTGCTCCTGTATGTTTTTTGCAGTTGCCATTTCTCTCCTCTGAGTCTGTCGATGATCATTAATTATTAAACGACTAATGAGCAGTTTGTCTGTTGATATTTTAAATTGATTTGGTATTTGTTTGATATTGTATTTGCTATATGTGAGATGATGGCACACCCAGAGGCGCTCAGTCTTTTGGTTTCTTTTCTTGCTTAATGTTAAAAATAGATTGAGGGGAATCGCACCTGTTTCTTTTTCTTCCATTGCCTGTACGCTTTCAGTTATATGCCTGCGTTTGTGTGCCTGTGTGTGTGTTTATCAGTGTGATTTGGCACCATTTTTGAGATTGAGAGTGCCATTACATTTCCCTGAGTAAGTAACAGTGGTGCATGTGCCTTTAAGAACAGGAAGGCGGTGTCTTATTCTGTTGACCAATAGGAGTGAAGCACTAGCAGGCTGACAGGAAAAGCTGTGTCAGGTTGACTCTCAGACAGCCACCCTAGGTATGTTGATCGATATAATGTCCTTTCTTCTTCCCTGAATTTGCATTAAAGAAAATAGCGCACAAAATGTTACTGAAACAGGCAGTTTCCCTGCCAGGCGGGTTCCATATGAACTCTGTGTTGTCTGAATGCCGAGTTTGTGCTCCAGCAGCACACTGTCAAACACAATTGACAGAGATAAGTAACTGGGGAGCTCTCTTATGTGGTAAAAATGCTTCTGTGAACCTGCTCCTCAGGTCTGACGAATTCCATGTGTCCAGCACAAAGAGTGGGTTTAGATCTCAGCCAACACCGGCGAGCGGCAGAGGCGGTAACAGGAAGCCGCTCCCGTGTCAGCAGCAGCTGGCGCGTTTGAGCACGGCGCGAGTTTCTCAGAGATCACATTTCTGTTAAAGACACTTTTCTAAGTGTATTTGTTGGGTTTTGTTTTCAGGTCAGTTTTATGTCCAGTGTCAGTAGCTGGCCTGTTCTGGGCTGTCTTCTCTCTCAGCAGACACTAACATTCTGTCCGTCTTTCTCTCCTCTTTGTTTGCTATCTTTCTTTTTTGTTCCTCCTCTCCTGACAACACTTTCCCGCTTTGGCCTGTCCACTCTTTCGCTGGCTGCTCCCTCCTCTGTTCCTCCCCTGCTCCCATCCCTGCTCGCCTGGGCAGTGTCCTCACCCCCACTCTCCCTCGCCCTGCCCAGTCCACAACCCTTTCCCTACTTCCTGCATCCCGAACCCCAGATACCCCCGCTGTACCAGGCCGGTGCCTACAGGGCTCCGACCCGCGGCACTGGCCAGAACAGCCAGGGTGTGGCATCCACTGGTCCGATTTCCCTGAGCCAGATCGACTCACTGTACTGTGCAGATCCAGAGAGTTCTATAGATTCCCTGTACTGCACTGATGAGAATAGTAATGTGGACTCATTGCACTGCACTGACGGGAACAGTAATATAGATGTAGTGCCCTCCGGGGACCTCGACAGAAAGACACTCCTGTGCAGTTACAGTGCCTACGGAGAGGGCTGCACTGACACTGAGGGCTGTACAACCCCATACCGAAATATAGAGGCCATTATTTACAGTAAGACAAAGAGACAGACTGAAACGTGCAGGAGGCAGGCCAGCATAGACGATCACCAAACCACTGATGTGGATGAAAACTGTAACCAGTTGGTACTGTGTCCAGTGGTAAAGGGGCCCTGCCCAGACCCACCTGCTTGGTACTTTTACAGCCCCAAAAGCTGTCCCCTGCACCAAGGAGCTTCCCTGCGCCTCTCTCCCATCGGGGCGATTTCCCCCCCCCAGAGGTGGGGGGCGCCATCCCCCGGGGCAGACGTGTCACGCTTGCACTCCCCTCTCTTCCCTCGCAGTCGTACCCTTCCTGCCCTCGCTGCTCCACTTTATTGCCCTTTTCTCCACCCCACTTCAGCTATTGCCCCTATGAAGGAGCCCCAGGCCCCAATTCTCACCAAGCAGTCACAGCTATACACCCTGAGTAAGAACTCTCTCTCTCTCTCTCTCCCTCTGTCTGTTTCTCTCTGTCTCTCCCTCTCCCTGTCTGTCTGTCTCCCTCTCTGTCTCTCCCTCTCCCTGTCTGTCTGTCTCTCTCTCTGTCTCCCGCTCTGTTCCGTTGCCTTTGCCTGTTTCTCGTTTTCACTGGCCTCCATTAATTTATCTCTCTGTCTCTTTCTCTGCCTCTTCCTCTTATCTTCCTGTTCATCTCTCTCTCTATTTCCCCCCGCCCCGCCATCTGTCTCCTCTCCCTCTATTTCTCTCTGTCCCTTCTCTGTTCCCCTCTCCCTCTGCCCCTCCTTCTCTCTTTGTCCTCCCTCATTTCCTCCTCTCTCTATTCCCCCCCCCCTCTGTTTTCACTCTCTCTCTCTGTCACCCCACACCCGCTCTCTCTCTGACCCCCGCCCCCTCCTATCTATTACACTACAACCACACCTGCAAAGCATTTTTCAAATATTTTACCATCGCATAAAGTTGCATTTGAAAAAACTGTAAACTGCTGCCTCATCATCGTGTTCCCCCCCTGCCCCCGGCAGTCCGCAGCCTGTCCTTCGCTGGCTCGGCTCAGAGGGGCAGCTCCTGGATGGAAGATGCTTCGAAGAACCCCCTCCGAGGTCAGAAGCTATCCTCTCTGTGCCTGGAGGAAAAGAGAGGTACGGAGCAGCCCTGACCCTGCTTTCAGCAGTGCCCACACCTTGCTGCCTGCTTATTCTGCATTTCTAATAATGTACCGTTGTTTTTGTTGGGGGGGGGGGGTGTCTGGGTGCCCAGTCAGGTTTAACCATGTGCCGCCTTGGCCCGCAGCTCTTGTCAGCGCCGTCAGTGTGGCAGTGGAGGCTGTCCTCGCCCAGTTCAGCTCCTCTCGAACCCTGGTCCAGAAGGTCAGTGTTTCTGCTTTGCGGGCTGGTCCTCCGGGAGCCATGTCTGAAAATAACCGCCTGTATCTCCTTTCCTCGCTGCCCTGCTCCTCTCTCTGTTTCTCCCTCAGTCTCCTTCCAATGAAAAGGTTTAACAGCCGAAACCATCCTGTGTATTAACCTGCCCTATTCCCTCTCTTCATCGCCCACCCGTCTTTATTTTCTCTCTCCTCCTCTTTCTGTCCATCTTCTCCTTCTATCCCACCTTCTTCTCCCTCTCCTACTGTTTCTGCTTCCCTTTTACCACCTCTTCCTTTCCCTCTCTATTCACTCGTTCCTTTTGCCTTCTCTAACCCTCTTTCCATCCCTCTCTCTCCCCATTCCTTCACTGTCTTGTCCTTCTCTCCCTCTGCCTCCTGCTCCTCCTTTTCTTCTGCTCTCGTCCCTCTTGGCCCCTCCTCTCTCCACTCCCTCTTTGTTCCTCCTGTCCTCCCCAGGCCCAGTCGGGGGACAGCACCATCAACCCAGCCCTGGGTCGCCTGGTACTGCAATGCCTGTGCCCTGCCCTCCGGGCCCTGCTTTCGGATGGCCTCAAGCCCCACCAGAGTGACCTGATTGCAGGCAGGCGGCCAAATTCGCCCTGGGGCCTGGTGCAGGCCTCCACACAGCCAGGTATGCCGTCCAGCATCGCCAGAGCTTATTTGCCAGTCAGAGTGTGAAATGGAGCCTGAATTCAGCCCACTGTCTTTTCTCTCTTTCTTTTTCTCTGTCTGTCTGTGCTGCCCTCTCTCTGCTGCAGGCCCCAGCACCCAGGCCTTGTATGCTCTCCAGGGTCGAATCGCTGATCTGCCCCAGCTCAGACACGCCCGCCATCGTTTCAACGCCTTCCTTCTCGGCCTGCTTAAGTAAGCACCACTTCAGCTCGGCCTGCTGGGTCTCATTTTGGTGATTTCCTCAGTACAGGTTTCTAATAGGTTCCCGCCCTAGAGTGTTTCAGACAATGTGCTAATTCTGGCCATTTTTCTTGCAGTGTGAAGCTGCTTGATTACTGGTTGGCCCACCTGCAGACTTGTGAGGGTACGGTGATCATCAGACACGTGCAATTATTACTTTCAGTAGTGTCATCTGTTCTTTGTCCTGAATACCTGTTATAGCCTTAATCAGAGTTTTTCACTGAGGTGTATCTAAAAGTTATGGCTGTTCTCCTTCTCTTCTCCTGTTTTCCTTCCTTTTCTCCTCAGATGTCCTGGCCACTTATTATCTGCCCACCTCCTTTATGCGCCTCTCCCACTCCCTCTGTCAGCCCCTTTTCGAGGAGCTCCTGCTGCTCCTGCAGCCCCTGTCGCTCCTCACCTTCAACCTCGACCTCCTTTTCCAGCACCACCACCTGGATCCGGCATCCCCGACGCCCTCCCCGTCCCCCCGCAGCCCAGATGTGGGTGGCATTTTCCGTGTCTCCCCCAAAGCATTGGTCTTTGGGAACAGGGCTCGCCTTGAAAGCGTTTCGGAGCATGATTTCAGCGAGCTGGAGGAGGCTGCGGACAGTGGGGGAGCGAGCCCCGGCACCTCCGTGGGTAAGAGGGCTGGTGGTAGTTGGGAGGAGGATCAGACCAGCCAGAGCCCTGCCCCGAGAGTGAAGGTGGGGGCCGCCAGCCAGCTGCTGTGGATGCAGGAGAAAGAGATTCTGCCCCCAGGACAAGCCAGCCTGTCCAAGCAGGCCAGCCAAGTCATCCAGCAGGGCTGGGGGGCCATGCTGCGCTGGGGGGAGAGGCTGGGGCAGAACTGGGGCAGTTTAAACACATCCTCGCAAGTGACCTCAGGGGAGACTGACCCCCAATGTCTCACCCAGAATGTCTGGCTGGGCGATACCCCTGGTAGCGTCACCCAGCCGGACATCATCAGTCATCAGACACATGGAGACCATCCATTTGACAGGACCCCGGCCGTTCCCTGGGGCTTGGGTAGGCTTTTTGGAGCCTCCCGGGATCCCCAAAGTGCTCAGACACGCACGTCATCCACTAGGTGAGCAGGCGAACCAATTATGACGTCATGGTCTCCTGCTGAGGTGATGTCATCTTATGTTGTTCGGTGTGTCTTCTGTCCTCCCTGCCCCATCTCGAAGACGTCCGTCCCACTGGTTGGCCCCAGGAGTGTCAGCGCTGAGCCGCATGGTGAGCCCCACGCAAAACCCGATGCCTGAAGACAGAGGGGACGTGTCCGAGGGGACGAACGAGATGGACGGGGCAGAGGGAAATCCGAGAGCCTACAGGTCTCATTTTCACTATAGCTCCATACATGTGTGTGTGTTCAACAAGGTTACCATGGTGACCTTGTACTAGATAAACAATTATGGCTATATTGTACTTCTGTGTTCTGAGTTCCTGGTTGAATTTTTGTCCCCTTTCTCTCTCCCCATGAACACTTAGGTCAGTGCGAACTCTCTGTGACCATACAGGTACAGGGGCGGAGCTGAGCTTCCAGAAGGGGGAGGAGCTCATGGTGCTAGGCACTGTCGACCACGACTGGGTTCGCTGTCGTCGGGGTGACACAGAGGGGCTTGTTCCTATTGGCTATACCTCCCTGATCATGTGACTGCCAGCTGGATTTTTGGTCTTAAAATGAAACCGCATAACTGAAGAGGCATATTGGTATAGTGATCAGTGGCTGTGCTCAGTGTCTGCTGTTCTCCTTGTTCTTGCCAGATTTGTGTTTAAAATGGTTCTCTTACCAATATTGTTCAGTTCATGATAAATCTAAATGTATAAATATACATATCTAGGAATATATACATATCATCAATATATGTATTGAGTTAGCACAAAATAAAAAAAAAAACGACATGTAAAATAAGCAAGAAATTTCGGCACCCAGAAAATTGAAGGAAAAAAAAAAACACTTGTACTGAATTACCATTAGATATCAGTCAGCACATGATATTATTGTTATATACATATATATATATCTCACTTGTAGCATTGATCTGCAACCCTCTCACTGATACTAGTAGAGTACTGGGAGAGAATCCTGTGTCGTCTTGGTAGTTTGAGCATCCAGAGGTGTGTCCAGTGTGTTTGGATCAAGCTAATATATGTATGTATCTGTAGCACAACTCAAAAGATTCAGCTATTTATTGTAGCCTTAACATACAATGTAGTGGGAATGCTCAGTGACTCGCCGTAGCATACGCTCACCTGGCCGTGCTGCCGGGATCCTCGCTCATGTCGGCCTCCCTACACATTGGCGGGGCGTCCTCTCGGGATAGCTATAATCCCAGCGGTTCCCACAAAGGCCGAGCATGCCCCGGCGCTTTTAGGCACACGTAAATGGCCATTTCTTTCATGGTAGTGGATCCGTACGCATTTATGGTCTGCAGTGGTATTGCGTTTCACCCAGCTTTTAAAATCACGTTATGGGTCGTTACTCCAGGACTGGAGAGGGGATTTAGTCGAAGTATTAGAGGGCTAGGCTGACAAGTAACTGTACTGAACCAACACTATTAACATTATCATCAACAGTAATACTTTATTGTAGTCTTCTGAATAAAAGGAGTAACACACTTATAACTAGATTCTAGTTTCGTTCATGACTGTCCACATTTTGAATTTCTGGATGATAACTATGCATATGCTGTGCGCTACACACACACCCCCTGGACCCGTGCGGGGGTGGGGGGGTAGATATGCTGCCTGAGGTGCAGACCAGCACAGGCCCCTGGTTCCTAGCCGTCCATTGTGACCCCAGCTGAAGTAACCTCGCTTATCACCAGGAAAGCTGACTTTGGCAGAGGTGTTCAGAAGCTGTTCCTGTCAGCTCTGTCGCCCAATGGGACCCCGACGGTCTGGGCCTTGGGCCTGTGTGACACTAACAACGGAAAACAAACCAACAAATCTCAGGAACATGCATTTCTGAGACATCATCTGCTGTAAGACTTGTAATAAATTGTTGGAATTGTTGTTGATATTTTATTTTTGTACCTTTTTTTGGACATTATGTTTTGGGCATTTCTGTTGGTCTCTTGCGAATGTATATGTGTTCTTCGCTGTTGTGGGATTTCACAAAGGCCGTTTCCACCTTTCCTTTTTATTGATGTGGGTTCTGTGAGAGTGCATTTTAGCCTGACCGTCCCGTGCTGAGAGCGCTATCTTATGCACTCATGCCATCAGCTTCTATCCAGTTGCTCCTGCATGTGCTTGGCTGTATATAATTAATAAACTAAATATCCCACACCAAGGCAAGTACCTGTCTCACTCTGTTCATTCAGATGCCACTGCAACAAAATAAAATTGTACAGAATTTTTTCAGCATTTACTGGCCTGTCGACCATTTAAAGCTGGGGTTCCTGGGGGTTGGAATCCATGCTTAAGGGCAGGTTTCAATCCATTGGGATTATGGTATAAAACAGATTTTTTTAGAAAGGAAGGACAAGACTTACACACAAAATTTACTTGGTCTCCATAGCTATACATCCTCCCTTTCATGTGTTGTTTGATTTTTTATTTATTTTCGCTTTGATAAAGGGTTGGCCAGTCCCTGGGGCATCTGGGGTTAAGGGCCTTGCTCATGGACACAATGGTGACATCACTCCACCAAGCATGACATTTAAAATAGGAAACTTCTGATCACGGACACAGATACTTAACCTGCAGGGCCACACACTGCCCACATACATAGTGTTTGAGAGAGAGAGTGTGTGTGTGTGTGTGTGTGTGTGTGTCTGAGCACTAACAACAAACATTGACTCAAATAAAACATCCATTAAACTCTTCAAAAAACAACAACTGTATTCAGTTTAATAATATTCTACAAGGTTACCATGGAGAAAAGCAGAAAAGATCCATTTCGATCTCACTTATTCAGTTCTGTAATAAAATAAGATAATGACAATAATTAGCAATGTTACATATTGCATCAAAGGTGAAATCTGGAATAAGTCACGTTTTAAATCATTTTTATTTATTGTATTTTTTTTCTTTTTTTAAACAAAGTTCAAAATTCAAAACCACATTGTTGGGCGATAAATTATTCTTTTTTTTTTGCTTTTTATTTATTTTCCTAAAAGTAAATTATTAGCAGCATTTGTGTAGCAAAAGTCAGACACATTGCTTTCATGCAAACTAGATAAATAACCCTAATAACCATAATCATATTTGCAATGATAATAATCATGATAATCATCTATTTGCAATAATGTAGTGCTTTTTTATAAAAAAAAAAAAAAACTAATAAACATACAAAAAAAAAAAAAACACAGCATTTTTATGACGTTAGAATCATAATTACAAACTCTGAACCGGAGAAGAGGTGTGACCACACACAGCGTCTGTCCATTTACAATTGCCAACTTTTTTTTCTTTTTGCGATTGTCTAACCAAAAATAAAAAAATTAAATAAAAAGTCATAAAACACACCAAAATACAAAAGAACTGTGGTCACAAAAACTGGAACTTCTTAAAATTTAATGATGAAATGACTTTTCATTAGGAATAGAGTTGGAGCCGAAAGTCTCGCCCACTTCTAACTGTCTGCTGCCGTTCAGGGACTCAGTCTCGCTCATTAGTGTTCCACACCTCGCAGCACAATAGAGGATTGCTCTCTGCCGTTAGCGAGTGTGATAATGCTAACTACACTGAGGGCCGTCAGCGGCACTGTGCCATTCTGCCACTGCCCGTCCCCATAAGCACGGCTTCAGTATATGCAAGAGAACGCAGCTTTGTATCTGCATTCTGCTGGCTGCAGACAGCGCAGGTTTGCATACATGATAAGCTCTGCCTCACACTTCATCAGATACATACTTAGGGACAATAAAAATAATAGTAATAATAATAACAACTGTATTTTAATACATGTAGGGCTCCACAGGTTGGATCCTGTACAATACAATATAAACAAAATTCATATTTGAGATATTGCTTTAAGAGGCTGAGCTCACCGTAAATTCCTGTCTATGTACAGCTTGGCACTTTACAACTAGTTCTCGTCAGTTTCTTGGCCTGACACCCCCCCCCCCTACAAATCCCAACCCCCCCCC
>JAODKE010000146.1:1265913-1282395 GCA_026779605.1 Mormyrus hasselquistii
AGCTTCCTTTAAGGGCCTTAGCGAACCGTTAATTCCTCTCTTTGTGCGGCTTGGCACCTCACACCTAGTTCGCTTCAGTTTCTTGGCCTGCCCCCCCCCCCCCTACAAATCCCAACCCCCCCCCTCCCGCCCACCCGCTGCGGCCACTCCAGCCCGACCCATTCCTCCGTCTGTCCAGGTGCAGCAGAAGCATCGGTTCAGTCAGAAAAGCTGGCCTCGGCTCGGTCTCGGTTCAAAATCACGTCAAAAATCTCGGGGGAAAAATTTTTAAACATTCGCCAAGGCAGCCAGACACATGGTAAATGGACATTCAAACAGAAGAGGTTAAATGAACAAGTACCCCAAAAATGACACCCCTCCCCACCCCCGACACAAAGGAAAAAAACTAAATTCCTTGTGTCATTTACATAAGTGCTTTTCAGCTTACAAAAAAAAAATCTCGCTAACCATTAATGACAAATGTAATTGCAGAGAAGCCCTTACGATTTAGCCCCCAGATGTTCCCGCTCCAAGCGTGACAGTTTCATTCCCACCTGTTTCAGGGGAGTAAAGTTGGGTTTCGGATCGACATCTGAGGTGTGCCCCAGCTCCCCAGATTGAAGTACCATCAGTAAGAACAAAGCAGGCCCACCTCACTGCAATGCAGTAAAGCGCTCTAAGCCTCGAAGCACTCTTCTGACCAGGCTGATGAAAGGTCCAGACTCAACGGACCCCCACTTCCTCGGTGGCGACTGCCCACCCGCCCCCGGATGCACCTCGACCCTTCCTTTGCTGTCTTGCATAGCGTGGGCTCCTCCACCGTGTCTTTAGTGTGTCGCTCCTCGTCGCTGGTGAACAGGTTGGCCTGAGGCTGGGCCCCTTTGTCTGGCATGTGTCACACGCGAGTGCATCTGTGTCTCTTTCCCTCTTCTTTAGTCCACCACCACCACCACCACTGCCTCCGCCCCCCCCCCCCAGGTTCAACCCTCACTGTCCCCCAGTGCCGTGGCTGTCAGCTCCACCTTCACGTACCCAGACAGAAAGACAAACATAAGGGGGTAGGGGTTGGAGAGTGGGGCTCTGTCAGAGGGGTGAGAAGGGAAATTCCCGTGCAATCCTTCTCCGCGCTGACCATGTTCTCCTCTGCGTTGCGCCCCAGTCCTCTCACTCACTGCAAAAGCAGAGGGAAGTGCTGGTGGGGCCCGCCGGGTGCGGCTGGTGACATCACTTCCTGCCACCCAAGTCGCTCATCCCCAGTGTCCTTCGCCGCAGCCGGCGCCCAGATCCCTCCTCGAGGAGATACGTCACGTCTATGACTGCAGGGGGCAGAAGCAGTTACATCAGTGACAGTACTCACCTCCTGAAGGGGCCTTTTCCCTGTCTGGGTTACTTCTTATGTCTGGCCTTACCTCATCTCTCCTGCATCCCCCCACCTGCCCTTAAGTCCACTCACCAGTCTTGCTCGGCGTTTGATGGAGCAGGTTGAGCAGGATCTTGTTGAGCCGATCCCTCTGCGCCTCCCTCCTGCTCGCTTCCGAGGGGTTTTGGGAGGAGGAAGGTGGCTCCAACACCTCCTGCTGCTCTGCAGAGCGCGTCTCCATGTCAGCCTCTGCCTCCTCCTCGGGCTGCTCCTCGCCGGCCCGGTCCTGTGGCCCCTGCGGGGGTAGACCTTGAGGCCCGGTGAGGAGGAATTGTGAAGGCCCGGCCGGCCCCACGTCTGCATCTCGCTCCGTCAGCCCCTCCTCAGCATCCACCAGGGGAGTCAGAGCACGGCCCTCGCTAAGCCGGGGATCCGCTGGCGAGGACTCCCCCTCGTCACCCGCCACTGGCTGCTCCTTACAGGACAGCTTGGGTCGCTCACTCTTCCAGGACGAGCGACCCCCATTCCTCTTGTAGTTGTCGGGGACATAGTGCGGCTAGGGGAGGAGGGAAGACAGGCTGACCAACCACTCGCCACTACTCACTGAGAGTTACTGCATTATCACAGCATATTAATAACGCTAAAGCTTGAAACTGACTACTATTTTTGCTACTTAATTATAAGAATATAAGTATAGTTAAGTATAATTAACCCCCTTCTGAAAACTGAACACCATAACCCACTGTAAAGGCAGACCAGTGGCATACCTACCTAACCCTACCCAAAGCCTAACCCTAACTCAGACTGCTGAGGTAAGTGGCATAATCCCATAAACATTCATTAAAGCCCACATTAGCACAGGCACTGCCAAAGGCTGTTTGATAACAGGTTAAAGTATTGGTCATGTCTTAATGGGAGTTTAATCGCCTATCAGAGAGAATGACATGTCCCAGTTTTACAGATGCCATGTTGAAACGGCACTGGAACATGCAAATGTTCTCCGGGATCCCCAAGCGTCACCCCCCGCCCTTACGGAGAAGTCCCTCTTGGGTGCCAGCCGCTTGGGGAAGTGGTTGAAGGCAAAGGGCTTGGTGCACACGGGATAGCGGTTGCGGTGGATCTTGTAGAAGAGGTGAGCCGACTTGTCCAGTCGATAGTCACAGATGTAGACATCCTGCTCCTTGATGCCTTTGGGCCGACCTGCGGTGGAAGGAGCCAGTCAGGGTCACATGCTCACATGGGTGCCATTTTCCAAATGGATTCAGAGCACATGGAGATTCTGCTTTCTTAGTACTCAAACAGCTACAGAATCAGTGGCTGGAAATGATAGACAGACAGACATGCAGACCACCTGCGCAAGCTTGAGTCTGTATGTGCATCTGAGTCAATGCATGTTTCTGTGCATGGCTGTCTGCATCTGTGCAATTTGTTGGTATTTGTTGGCAGATCTGTCTGCGCGTGTATGTAGGTCCTCACCCTTGCAGTAGGTGTAGAGGTCGAGCACGCAGCAGGTGCCCACCACCGCCTCCAGCGGGATGATCTCATACAGAGGCACCCGGAAGAGCTCGTTGTGGTAGAAGCGCCGAGATGGCGAGTGGTGCGTCTCGTGAGGTCGGAAGTAATGATGTCCGAAGGCGAAGCGCTCACCTCTGTGGGGCGACAGAGGCCAGCACAATTGTAACTGTGGTAACCATTCAAACAAATCACGGACTGTCCCTTTAAATCCTCTGAGTCATCAGATAGGACTACAGTCACTCAAAACAAGAGTTCTGTTTCAGTCTATCAGAAGTTAAAATTCCAATCCTGCACATGGAGGTTTCATTCTTATTAATTTCCTGCAATAATTTTGGAAATGGCTGAGGTTTTTAATCTTGAAAAGACACACACACACACACACACACACACACACACACACACACACACACACACACACACACACACTTACTTACTTTTGTAATTATATCTTTGTGGGGACTCTCCATTTCTATGGGGAAAAATCTAACCCCCACATGCCAATCTTAACCCCTATCCCGCCCTAACCAGTAACCAAACATCTTTTGGCATTTAAAAAATATCTTTTGCTATTTTTAGTTTTTTGACTGCAGTTACAGATTTCTATAAAACCGAGTTTGCCCTAAAATGGTCTCCACAAGGTTAAAAAAAAAAAACAGGTTTTTAATCACATTATGAGGACGTATGGTCCGTCCAATGTTTTATACACGTGATCACAGACAAACCCAGACGTCCCTACATAAGCCCTGCCCCCTCATCTTACTTATCATTCTTCCACAGCTTCTCGATACGGAAAATGTCCAGCTTGTCTCTGTTGACATGGGACAGCAGACGGTAGGACTGCCGGACTGGCTGACCGTCGGGGGTGCGCCGGCTGTCCCGCATCAGGTACACGCAGTCCCCTGCAGCAGCAGGACATGGAGGTGTATCAATAAGCTGCGTTTTTACAGAAAGCTCAGTAGTCGGCAAACCACACCGTCGCCAGTGGCCTCACTTACCCTGGTGCAGCAGCAGGTCGTCGCGCAGCAGGCAGATATAGTAAACGGAGCCCGACTGCGCATAGCTGGGCTGCGGCTGCATGGGCACCTCCTGCAATGCGCCAACGACAGGCCACCATTAAGGATGCGTCACAGCGCCTCCCTGTGGGGAGTCCCCGGCAAGACGCTTGAAGCTGCCCCCTCACACCCAGCTCACCCTGTCGATCGGCCGGGGATCACACTGCTCGCACAGGTAATGTTCCACCTCCGCCTTAAGACGCATGCAGTCACAGTGCTGCCACACCTGGCCAAGGCACGGAAGTGTGGGAGGGACACGTTAACGAGCCTGTCACCATGACATGGCAAAGCCAAACACATGCAAACTACAACCAAAAAGAGCGCGATATGTTTCAGAGACGGTGCTGGCCACATCCTTAAAAATCAACGTTTCTTATCGAGGCAGCGAGAATCACCACAGCCTCGACAGAAGGGGGCGCTATTCCCCGCCGCTGCTACTCACCATGCACTTCTCGCACTGAATCATCAGGCCCTCGTCCTTGTACATGCCGCAGATGCAGCGGATGACGTCATCGTCCTTGTCGTGCGTCCCCTGATGGGTGCCGTCGCGCTCCAGCGAGTCCGAGCTGTCCGCCTCGCTGGCTGTCTCGCCCACGATCTCGTCGATCTGCACGGCAGCTTCGTGCCGTGCCCCGTAGTAGGCCTTGCGCAGGCGGCACACGTTACGGCCCACGGAGGACTTGCGTCCATAATACTTCTGCAGGAGAGAGAGGAGGACAGCGAGCAGGTGGGTGAATGGCAGCGTTTTCCAAAGTTGCGATCAGCGGCATGGCAGGACGGGTCAGGACCAACCTCTGCATTACGGAACACCTTGAGCATGTCGGTGTCGAAAGCTTCCACGGTCTTGTAGTGTCCAGTGAGGATCTGTTTCTCGATGGTGCTGAGGTCCAGCGGGTCGGACACCGTCTCGTAATACTGTGTGTTTCTATGAAGCAAACAGGGAATGCACTGATTCAGGGCCACGTGGGAACACTGTGTGGCGGGTTTGGCACCAAAAGGCACATGACAGTACACACTCCTGCACATGCCAGTATACACATAAGTACACGCTCTCGTACAGCGTATGCATTCCTTACAGTACACACACCAGTACACACTCCTGCACACACTCCTGCACACTACACACGCCAGCGCCCACTCCAACACATGCCACAACACACACCAGTGTATAATCCTGCACATGCCTCTTCATGCGCCAGCACACACACCAGTGCACACTCTCGTACAGTGGATGCATTCCCTACAGTACGCACAGCAATACATACGTCAGTACACACTCGTGCACATGCCAGTACACACACCAGTGCATATTCCCATACAGTGTATGCATTCCTTACAGTGTACACTTTCATGCAGCGGATGCATCCCCTACAGTACACAGCTATCTGGGGCACAACAACATACCACATCACGCAGATGGCAACACAACGCCCAGGAAAGACTGCGGCAGCAGGCTGTACAGACACCCAGCCCAGCATACAGCCTGCCTGCTCACTCGCTCACACCTCTCTCTGATGACACAGCACTGGGCAAAATGCCCAGAGGGGGCGCACTCAGGCACAGTATGCCGCTCACCTTTTCCGGGAGGGCAGTGTGAGCAGGGGTGCGGCCAGCAGCTGATTGGAGGAATCTGCAGACACACAGAGCCTTACGTCATGGGCAGTCGAGTCACTATGCAGAGACCCGAGAGCTCAGACATTCCCAGTGGGTGCCTTTATCCACTCTGGTAGTCTGAACCCTAACAGGGGCAGTCTGAACTCTAACCCGGGTAACCTCTAATCTTGGCTGCTTGGACCCCTGACGAACCCTTGTAGCTGACGATCATGTCGCAGATCTCCTTGAAGATGTGGGCAAGGCGTGCTGTGCGCGTGACCTCCGTATTCTCCTCGGCGGCCGCCAGCCTCCGCGTGCGTACCGACCGTGACGTTTGCAGTGCTGAGAACTGTGTCAGGAACACGTCTGGAAGAAAGGCATAGGGAGGTAGAGTCAGCATGCAAGTAATATGCAGCCCAGGTAAGTATGTGCATGCCGGTGCAGACGGAGATGCACAAACGCACCTGATTTGATGTTGCCGTCATCACGCATGACAGTGCCCCAGCGGCTGCATTGCGAGAGGCCCACTTCGCCCTCCCTCTTCAATAGCTCATGCTTCTCTTTAACTCTCTCCCAGTTACGCACCAGGAAGACCCTGTGCTTCAGGACGAAGTTCCTGACGAGGGATAAGGGCCAAGATCACTGCCCCCAATCTGCTGAGGACATGCCCGGATAGCCCACAACCCTACACACGCACGTTCGGGGAAACCACTTACTCACCTCTCCCTGTTGGACATGGGCTTCATGTGTAGGTGTGGGGAAAACTTCCCACTGTCACTGGACTCCACCTCCTGTCCGGCAGAGAAGGGAGGCAGAGGGATGATAGTGACAATACAGCTGCGAGCACCTGGGTACGAGCCTCCCCCTCTCCCTCATTATCGTCAGTCCCCACCAGCCAATCACAGTTTACAGAGTTACGGCCCCGGGAGCGGCACCCTCACCCGCTTCTTCAGCTGGTGTTTGGACTTGCTTTTCTCCTTCAGCCGGCCTGGCCTGCGGCTTCCGCCCCCACATCCGCCCGCCTTCCCAGGCAACCCGTTCAGCCGCTGGCTCTTTCCCCCAATGATGCCCCGGCAACTCTGTGAGCCACACCTGCACACTTGCTGTGTGGATAGAGTGGTGGTGGGGGTTTCAGAAAAAGAAGAAAAAGACCTCGACAAGGACGGTGACAGGGTGAGGGCCAGCGCACCTGCTTCTCCGTGTTAAAGGAATGGAAGTTGTAGTCGTAGGTGAGCTCCGTGCCACTCTCCATGTCCTTTAGGGCAAACAGGCCGATGCGATAAACGCCATTCACTGACCTACAGGGGGGCATCAGAAAGAGCTGACCGAGAGCCCGGCAGCCTCACCCTACTGCAGATCCCATCAGCACATGGCTCTGGTTACCTCGCGGTATCACACTTCCTGGAAATCGTCCCTCCTACCTCCCCCAAGTCCGCTTACCACTTCTGCATCTCGCAGTTGGGCTCGCAGCTGTGGTTGATGAAGCGGGCCTCGTTGCCCATGCGGTAGCTGTCGATCACCATGCCGCTGTCCAGATTCAGGCAGTAGTGGTCATTGTGGGTGTAGTACTGCTCAATCATGCGGTTCCTATGGGCGGGGGTGAATCAGAATCACTGTCAACCTGGGAGAACTAGAGCCATAGAGAGTCCAACAAGGACCAGGAACACTGGAGTGATGCCTCGGTGACACTGCGAGAGGTGCTGGAGACCGGCCACAGAGCAGGCGGTGGGACCCACCGGAACTCCTGCTCGCTGACCACCTCGCCCAGGTACTCGATGATGAACTGGCCGGCCCGTAGCGGCTCCTTGGTGCGGATGCCCCAGCCCTTGCCATCGGCACGGAAGCGCTCCAGACACTGCACCCACTCGTGCCGCTGAATGTGCTGGTTGTCGCAGTGCTCTCCGCAGGGGCAGGTGTTGGGGGAGCACTCAGCAAAGATCATTCTGTTTTGGGGTGGAAGACACGGATGAGGTGGAATCACACAGTCTGCACATCCAAATAGACAAACCTGCATTGATGTGCCATCTGTAAATCCACCCCCAAAATTGTGCTGAAATTGGAGCTTGAGCGCCTCCTAATGGTAGGCCAGAGGAACGTGCATGAAGTCACCTGTTGAGACAGTCGTCGATGCAGCCCTTGTCCGTGAGGTTTTCCGGCTTTCTGCAATTACAGGTGGTGGCTTCATAACCTGACAGTGGCTTCACGTCCACGTAGACATCTGAATGGGGAAAGGGCACCTTTAACATGGAGCGGAGGCGACTGTAAAGGCACAGTGCTCCAGGGCATGGAAACACCCTAGGCAGAATCAGGCAGAGACAGCCTGGCTCTAATTTTAGCCAAGGCACTAACGTGGTACTTTCCCACAGTCAGGATCACTCTGGATAGCTAACTCAGTCAGTCAGGATAACAACGGCAGTAGCAGTGATAATAAAAAACAGCAAATGGCTAGAGGCACAGTATCAGAACATAGAAATGATAAGCTATTCACTTACTAGATCGGATCTTCTTGTACAGCGGGACGTCAGGCTTCTTGTAGAGCTGGAATGTGGAGAAATACCATCAACTGTGTGTGTCTGTTAACCATGAGCGAATGAAAGTGCATAGAGGGTGGAGCTCCTCATGGCCCCACTCAGCTCCACCCACTGACAGGTACCTGGTTGTGCTTCCACTGCCAGAGAATGTCGTACGGCAGCTGAAAGTCAATGCGCCGCTGTCTGAGGTACTTCCCTGGGTCACAGGACATGGGATGGGGAGGTTTGTCAGTCACACAATAAAAGCCACATGGACACAGGGGACTGAGAAAGCCACCTCCGAACCATCATGCAGCAGGAGACTCACCGACGTGAATGGGGGCTGGAAACAGGCCATACTCATGTTCCCCCGGGATGTACTCCAGCTTCTCTTTCTTCAGCTGCAGCAGCTGGCTGCGTGGACTACGCAGGCGCAGGGAAGAGGCAGGGTGAGTGGGAGGATCCAGAAAAACAGCCAAGAACAAGCAGACCCTGGGGACACGGACATGGAACTTACTCTGCGGTCTTGTAGACGTCAGAGTATAGGCCGGCCCTCTGGAACTTCTTCTTGGGGGGCCTGGCAGCTCGCTTCTCCCGTTGGGCAGCCGGGGTCAGGGGCAGGACCAGGGGTGGAGCCTGTTCCAGTGGTGACGTCAAAGTCAACTCGGCAGAGACGTGGTCTTTGGGTTTGCCCTCCAGGGCACTAGGGAGACAGAGCACGCTCCTTAGCATGGACTCCAGCTACTGCATCCGTTTTGCTCTAACTGGAGTTATTAGGCAGCAGGGTTAGGAATTCGAATCACTCCTCCACTGTGTGTTAAACACTGGCGAATTCTCACCTGCGGAAACAGTGTAGCTCCTCCTCTGTGAGCCACCCTTTGCGGTCTCCCCCCCGCGATCCCCCTCCTCTGCTTCCCTCTGTCACCCCTGCACCCTCCTCCTCTTCGTCACGCCCCTCAACCTCCCTCTCTTGCTCCTCAGCCTCCTCCTCCTCGTCTTCCTCTTCTTCCTCACCCCAGTGCTTCCTCTTGTGCCCACGCCTACGCTGGCCCTGCACCACGGACTCAATGACGTCGGTCACGGTGTCTTCAGGTGTGCCACGGTGCTGGGGTGCAGGGGAAGCCGGAGGGGAGGGCAGGGGGTGCTTTCTGGGCCGGCCAGGCCGCCTCTTCACTACGTTGTTGCCGGTGCGCGCCTGCCGTTGCAGTTTCTTGGCCTTCAGAATCTTGTTGACGTGCTCCAGGCTGCGCTTGGTGCACAGCAGGCGATCAAGGCCCTGGGGGCGTGCATGCCGGGGTGGGGAGGTGCGCGCCGAAGGACTGGCCTGCCGGCTCCCGCTGCTCACCCGCTCCCGGCTGGGGGGCCGTCCAGGCCCCAGTGCCCCACCTGCGGGGGTTTCATGGCTGCAGTGCAGATGCCGGGTGAAATAGTGCTGCTGGCTCAGCTGAGGGCTGTGCTGTGTGTAATGGTGGTGGTGATGGTGTAGTGCCCCCTCTGGACACTCGGGGGCACCGGATCGCAAACCTCGGGTCTGGACACCCAGTGTCATTCCTGCACATGGAAGGGAGGGGGGGGGGAGGATAGAGTCTTACTACAGGACATTCCCACAGTAGGCAAAAATGAGTGAACCGGTACTCTTTCCAAATAGATTCCAAGAACACAGACTCACGAGCGCCAACGCTGCATTTCCTTTTAAATATCACAGTAGAGAGACATTCACAACGTATATTACAAATAAGTCACAAGCAGCCGTTTCAAGAAAGCACAGAGAATGAAACCAGACCGTGCAGTCATGACTGACCTCCTTGGCTGCCCTGGACAGAACAGCAGACTGACTGGCAGATGAAGAAATATTTTAATGAGTCAGAGCTGCACTGAGATTCTTCTAAAAAATGTGTCTGTTTCTGGGAATCACTAATATGCCCCCACACACAGACACTTCCACTCGACAGTGTTTTACATTTAACACACACGGGCATTTCCCCCATATACTAACAGCCTTACACACACAAATACAGACACACACACTCAATGCATACAGGAAAGACATCTGGCAGGAGACCCACATCAGAACACAAACACAGCCTAATGTCTCTTTGCTAACTCCAGCAGGCACTTTCTGCGTTCCATCCACAAATAAAGACCCAGTGAATTAAATCAGCCACAGTCAGCTGAATCAAGTCTGCTGGTCTAAATACTTCACAACACAGGCTACAAACCGTGAGACCTGGCAGTAATAGCTAATGCACAACTTACAGCAGCATTCCTTATCTTAAATAACCTGTCACATCTACGTAAGCTGAGGTATTTTTGTGGCAAAATGATTTAAAACCACACTGTGTGGGTCTATTATTAGAGCTTCAAGTCCTCTGCAGCATAAAATAAGCCTATAGTGACAAACGGTATGATTCAACTAATTCTTGATAAATGATGATATAAAGATGGTCAGTCACCACCGAAAAAGGCCAATGAGCTAGTCATAAACTACTCCAGTCATAAATGATTCTAGAAACTTACGAGAAAGACAAGTCATCTCCAAAACACTCATAGCAAAGAAAAAAAAAACAACACTGTAGGACTGAGAGAGGAAGTGTGGGGGGAAATGGGGGGGCAGTTTTGGGGCACATATGTATCTAGTTAGTTAGTAGATCCGTGCCAAACACACTCCTTCATGAAAACAACACTCTCCACCCATCTCCTTGCCTCTCCTCCCCTCTTCTCCCAGCCAACGCCTTACTTTCAGTCTTCCCTTTGCCCCTCTACTGCCTACCTGTTGCCCCCCCCCCACCCTATCTATAACCCCACTGTACAGGGGTCTCCACGGCATGTGAGCAAGCAAGTGAAAATGTGTGTAGGAAAAGGAGATGAGAACAGCAGTGAATATGCAGTGAAACGAAAGACATCGACATATTTACTGTTAAAACACCTAGTGAGTTACAGCAAAACAACACCACAAACAACACTCTTAAAAACACTAAGCTATAAACACCCTACAGTAGAACAAAACTCTGCAGACAAGCAAATCTTAGGGGTCAGAAGAGACAAACACCTATAGAGTCAGTGTGCAATTAACTTGTGCAGGGCAATAAACCCCGAGTCAGGAAAGCATTAGCTGACTAAGCGGACTTAACACGACACCTCACCATTCATCTCCCTGTGAAAGCAAACACAAGCTTACACACAGACCACACCGCATACACATAGGCACACACGACCATTAAAGCCCTTCACAACCTTTCTTTCCCCTCTTTCTGTGAGTGGGGGCTGACCCCGTATCCTTAAACATAATCCTTAGCTGTAATCCCCCTATTGACCCATTGACTGGTAGAAGAGGTCCTTGTGGATGAGGGGCGTGTTGGGTTGGCTGTGCCCTTGGCGGCCTGAGCACGACACTGAACAAACCACATCACACTGGATGGGCAGCCAACCACAGAGACAAACAGAAACACTCACCAGTAGCTTCTAAGTGGACTAATCCTACAAAGTATATAATACTCTTTGCTGAACAAGTACATATATATTGTACAACAACTTAATGCGATATCACAGTCAACGGTAAATAGCAGGGATTAACCCAACAGCATCATCACCTGTCTCTCGGCTCTCAGCTGGGAGGGCCCGGTCCTTCTGGAGGGCCCGGTCAAATCCCACAAAGCCTCCGGCTCCTACTGGAATGCCGGCCCTCCTGCCACGCCCCCCGGTACTCACAGCCTGGCTGAGGGCGGTAGTGAACAAGTTTGTATGATGTGGAGGAGTATGCGAGCGTGTTGACGTCTGGGGGGCTATGCAAGCCCCCTCCTCTTCTTCATCTTCCTCCTCCTCCTCCTCACTTTCTGAGGCACCCATGGGGTCAGCGGCTTGGCCTCCAGAGAAGGAGTCTTGGCCAGGGTTGCAGTTCTGAGGCAGGCTGGCATAGTCAGAATCAGGGCTCCCCCTCCTCAACCAGGGCTCTAGATAAGAACGCATCCTTGTGCCCCCTGCTGGTGAAAGATAAGGTACCGTGCAGGACAGGGGCACGTCCTTGTGTTTGTACCTCTCTGCTGAGGATGAGGAGGAGGAGGAAGGGGAGTTGGCAGAAGCCGTGGCAGCTGGACTGGCAGCAGGGGCGGAGGATGCAGTGTCCTTCCCATACCTGTAGCGCCGTAGCGATTCCATCACTGCTGATCCGCCTCCCATTCCCATGCCTCTGGTAGCAGAGGGCCCGCCCCCAGTCGCTCCCATGGCTGCCGGATCAGCCGCGCCCTCCTCCCCACGCCGTTCACGGTGCTTGTGCCGATGTTTGTGTTTGTGCTCATGGAGCCAGCTGTAAGACAACTCCGGGGGCACAGCGGGATACAGCACAGGCGAGGGACCCCCACCCAGGAACTCCTGCCTCAGAAGCTTGTGTTTCTTTTTGTGGAACTTAGCTGGATTAAGCAGGAGGTGGGGTGGGTGATGGTGCAAGTAAGATGTGGGAGGGAATGAGGGGGAATGGTGGGACGGGGGCGGGTGGGATGAGTGTGGATAAAGGGCTGCAGCAGGAGGGTAGCCTCTGTAGTAGCTTAGCCCGAGAGGGGTGGAGGAGTAGGGGACTCCATAGGACGGGTGGTAGAAGCCAGTTCCCGACAAGGGAAACCCAAGTCCGTGAACGAACGGCACCTCTGCCATTGCCTCTCGCAGCTTAGGCGGCCGCCCGCGTTTCTTTTTCAGGTCCGGCTTGCGGACGTAGTGAAGGGAGTCGCATGGGTATGCTGGATGGGGGGAGTAGAAGCCACTGAAGTTGATCCTGAAGATAGTAGGCAGGAGGTCTCTGGGGAGGTAGTGGTGAGTAGGGGGGTGGCCTCCACTCCCTATACCAGTACCACCACCACCACCACCACCACCACCACCAGCAGCACCCAGGCCCAAGGCACCGCCCGGCCCCAAGCGGGAGCTGCGATGTGCTATCCGGATCTCACTTAGCCTGACGATGGTATCCTCCAGCTCCGCAAGGAAGTCAGGGTCTTGCCGGCGAGACCGAAGCTGCAGGTACTTCTTCTTCCTCTTGCGTTTCTGTCTCTTCAGCTTCTCGTACCCGGGGCAGTTGTGTCCTCGTCGCTTGCACTTGTGCTTGTGCTTCTCCTTGTGGCCCAGTAACATGGGAGGTGGGGGGGCTGCATGGGCCCTGCAAGTGTCTTGGGACACACCGGGACCCAGTGGGGATGGGGCCGGGGATGGGTGATCCAGCAGTACAGACGTGTGCCTCCTCCGGCTCCTAGAGCTAACACCCACCGAGACCCCGGCCATTGAGCCCACTACCCCTGGCGTCAGCATCCCGGGTGCTAATCCTTGAGTGATTCCTGCTCCACCTCCACCACCTGCCTTCTCCCCCCGGTCAGAGGTGCTGTTATTGTCCGTTCCTATGCCACTATCACTGGGCACCGTCTCGTCACTGTGAGACTCACTGACAGGTGAAGGTGTGGCTTCCTTCAACTCACTCAGGTGTGCCGGGGAGGTGGGCAGCAGGGGCGGGGGAGGCGAGAGCTTCCGGTAGTGATACTGGTGCCGGTAGTGGTGGTGGTGTGCCCGGCATGAGGACTTCTTCAGGGCTTGGGCCATACCAGTGGGTGAGCCTAAGGCACCAAGGGGTCGAGGGGAGGGAGCCGGAGAGGATGGTGGGGGCAGAGGAAAAGGGTGGTGGGAGTGGTATGCGTGAGCACAGTGCTGGTGGGACAAGAAGTGCACGGCTCCAGGCTCAACAAACCCACCATCGCTAATGGGACTCTGGGCACCACTGGACTGGGATAGGAGAGGGGAAGGAAAGGCATCGGGAGAACCAGAAAATTGCTGCTGCTGCGGATGGAGAGACAAGGAATGGTGTACGTGGTGGGGTGACACAGAGCTCGGTGAACGGAAGGGCTCTAAGGGGCCTGCCTGGGGGTTCCCAGAGACGGACACAGCCTTCGGTTTGCGTCCTCTCCTCTTGCCCATGTAAATTGTTCCCTTCTTACTGACATTAATCTGGGGACCTAGTTTGCCACCAAAGGAGGCTGCCAAGGAGGACAGAGAGTTTGTTGCAGTCATGACTGACCCTACCGTCCCGACATCACCTGCTTTGGAGGGCTCCGCCTCTGCTCTGAAGGCCCCACCCCCATCCCCAGGACCCAGCAATATCTGATTGAGCAGCCGGTTCCTCTTTTTAGTCTTCATCTTGTTGATTTTGCGAATAATGGTTTTCATCATCAGTTGCCCATTGCTCTTCTTACGAAAATGCTTGTCTGACTCCAAGTCATCTGTGATGATCAGACCACCTCCGGGCCTAATTTCAGGGGCCAGTGTTGGAAGTGGAGCTTCCTGGGGTAGAGTGGGAGGCAGGCGCTTAGGTCTCCCACGCTTTCGGGGCATTGGTTTAGGAGGATCCAACTCAACCTCTGGATGTAACACGGGTGGATCTGGCTCCTCTTTGGATTTGAGAAGGGAGTACACCTTTGAGCTTGACAGCTTAACAGAATGTCCTGGAGAGGGTGCATCCAGTCGTGGCATTTTGGATTTTGGGCGACCCCTCTTCCGGGGTGCAGCAACAAGGACCTGAGAGGCCACAGGGTGGACTCTGCTGGAGTTTGGAGGTCGCCCCACTGTTCTGGGTTTATGAGGGGCTGCCAGAAGAGCTGACGGAGTTAAAGGCTTGTGTGGCTTAGGAATCTGCTGGTCGGCAAGATCGTCCACTGCAGAAAAAGATTCCTTGTCTGGGGGTTGCCGTTGCGCCCGATTTACCACCCGTGTCCAACGTGGGCGCCTCCCCTTGCGCTTCTTCAATGGCTTGCAGTCCCGTTCGGAGGGAGAGCCAGGTGGCGTGCTGCTGTGATCACTTATCCGAGTGGTGGGAAGACTAGCAGGAGAACTTGAAGGAGAAGAGTTCCTCCTTGGGGATTCTGCAGCTGCACCTGCACCATTAGTACACCTGTCCCGGTTTGGACTGGGTTTGGAAGGGGCGGCATTCGCCCTGCACTGGCTGCTGGGGGACCAAACAGCTGCCTTGCTGTTGCTGTCAAGCCTCCCTGATCCCAAGAGAGTAGGAAATTTGCTCATGGTCAAATCTCTGGGACTGTCCTTGTCTCTTTCCCGCTCTTGCTCTTTCTCATAGCCATCTGACATCTGTATAGAACCTCCTCGAGGAAGTGTACTGAAAGAAGTAGTAGGGGCACGTCGGACATCTGCCAGCCCTCCTAGACTTTGATCTGAAGAGAGGGGAGGCAACGTGGAGGATGCAGGAGGTCCAGTCACATGTGGCTGCTGCTGGCTGCCACCAACCACTGTGGTTATCAAGCTGCTACAAATCCCACTTGCAGTGCCGCTATTGTTGTTATTGTTGCTGCTGTTGTGGCTCCCTTTACTCTCCCCATTAGCCTCTTCTTTCCTAGATGGGGCAGAAAACTTCTCCAAAACACTGTCTCTGTGCCGTGCAGTTGGAGGACGCCCTGAGGGACGAGACACTGGAGGAGGAAGTGGCAACTGTGACACAGTTGGTGGAAGAGGGCCTGTCCCTCTGTTCAGCACAGCTGTGTCAGGCTGGGGGGGGCTGGGAGATGATATGGGAGCAGGAACGGGAGCACTAGCTGGGACAGAAGCCGACGGCAGCTTGCGGATCTTCCCCTTGGTAGATTTTGTGGGTGGACACGTGGCAATAAGTTGGGCCAACTTCTCTGTGACTGTTGATGTGCCACCATTAAGGAGACCCTTCTCCTTATGAGGCTCTCTAATGGGTGAGGTTTTGGAACCCCCTTCACTCCTGGCTTCATGTACTGCAGGGCCTAGGAGGGTCAGCGTCGAGGGATGGTGATTAGTCTGGGGGGCTGGGCTCTTCTTCCCAGGGTGGGGCGATATGCCATCCACTTCAGGGTGGTGAAGGTTCCCCTGTCTTTCCAATGATGGGTCTGACTTCATCTCCGACTTGCGAGCCAGCTTCGGTGGACCCTGAGGAGAGGCAGAGTGCATCATTCGCTCAGTTCAACTCACAGCAATATCAATTCGGCCAAATGCCTGTATGCTAGGGAATAGGGCAGCTTGACCCATATTATGTTAATATTGACCCATATTAATGTTAATATTTCAAATACAATATAATTAATATTTCAAATATAAAAAATGCCTTGCTCTGCACACAAAATCTTACAATACCAGAAACATCAATTGTGGACCTATACCCTCTCATCTCAACTAGACTACCATTCACCAACATTGTTGCTCCACAAGCCTACAGACAGCTTAAGGTCAAGTCTGCAGTGCAATAGTGCCAGTCAGAAATAATGAGCGTTGTTGTATCTATAGTTCTCTGCTCAATGTGAACTCGATAACTGGCCTAAGGGTGAATGAAAGGCATGGAGGGAAACGGGACCTCTCTTACCACAGCAGTCCACAGCATTATCAGGGTCAAAGAAAGGACAGTGCAAGAAGGATGGGGGGGGGGGGGGGGAGGGGGGAGAAAAAAAAAAAAAAAAAAAAAAAAGGGGGAGAC
>JAODKE010000146.1:1293850-1309866 GCA_026779605.1 Mormyrus hasselquistii
AATGGAACCCTCAACAGGTGCCAATGTAACCAGATAATCAATGTTATTCAATACATCTGTCAGTCAGTCAATGAGTTTATTGCAGCTCAAGGTATTATGCATCATTTTATAATATATAAAATGCATGAAATTTATGAATAATCTGAATACAGATTATCCATCCTTACTCTTTTCCATTGTGTCTGAACAGACTCTCCAAGGGCCCAGCCAGCACGGTTTTTGGCATGGAGGAAGAAGCTTGTGTTACGTTCACACACAGAGCAGAAGCAGGATTCAAACCTCCAACCCTGGGCATGTGAGGCTTGGCCACTAGCCACTGAGTCGCCATGCTGCAAACGGTAAAAATGTCATGGATTTGTGTGGAGATTGACTCAATATTATATTGTCCCTGCCCAATGCCCCATGAGAGAATGAGAATATAATTTATTATTATCATTAAACATCACACCTAGAAATATGCAAAGCCACAGAAGTCCCTAAATAACCTCAACACCACAAACACACTCTTTCATATCACCTTTTCCAGCAGTGAGCTTGTGAAACTCAATCAATTGGGCACCTTAATGCTGGCTGTTTGGAAGTTTGTAAAATACAGAGTAAAACCCCAAAGAAAACTATAAGCAGAGCAGAGTATTGATTTCATGGAGCTGGACCCTTTTTGTTGAGAGTATTGACATTTTTATTTGTCCCTGGTTGATAGTTACAGATTTGGAAATGGGCCAGGACATGGTATTTGTACCAGGAAATGATATTAGTTACTTGGACAACGATCACAACTATCTTGACTCTCTCCTGCATTTGCATTTGCACTTTAGTGGCTATTTAGAGGAACCAATTCACCTGAATGGCATATTTTGCCAGTGTGGGTAGAAACAACTTAAACACGTTGAAGCTGTGAGTGGCCAGGCCTGAATTCAGGAGGGGCTGCCTGGCCTTGGAGCTATGAGACAGCAGCACTACCTGCTGAGCCACTCAGATAATAAATGAGCGTCACATTTTTGCTTGGGTCGTCATTAAGTGGATGAAGACACAAAAACTGGGAAACAGCTGTTCGAAATTACTGGGGAATCTGCACACCAGCTGGCATGAAAAGGGCTTGCAGCACCAGGCTGAATCTGCTGCTAATAGTGAGATCAGGGCCATTGTTAGACATAATACAAAGTGGCCTACAAATAAAATGAACCTTCCGTGGTTTCAGTATTGAGACTTATTCTTGTTTTTAATTGCATTAATGATTTTGGAATCTATGTGAGTTTGGCCTGCTGTTTATTTATCATTACCACAAAAATCACATGTGAAATTCACAACTCAAATGATGGGTTTCATAATGTTGATCCTTTAAAAATTTGTTTCCATTTTAATGTATTATTATGGTTCTTTGAATTGTGTTTACCTGCCTAGCTTTTGTGGCTGTAAAATATAACAGGGATCAAGATCACCTGGCAGACCCACAATCAGTCTGTTGACGTATATATGATCATGTCATCATTAGTGGAATCGGTCCATGAAATTAGGAACTGGTCTTATATTTCTGAGTATTTTGTAACTGTTTCAAAATCATGATAGGTTCAGCCATATAAAACACTAAGAAAAGAAACCTTACATAAATTTAAGCTGGGTTAGAGTTTCATAGTAAACTAAGGAGAAACATATGAAATAATGTCCACTGCAAACCATACACTGGCTGCACAGTTCTCAGAGACAACACCAGTGTCACTTCATACCTACATGCAGGTGGGATCTGAATCCAGCACAGTATCTGTTTGCAGAGGTGGAGTTTTCAGGTTCTGGGAGTACAAATCCAGACCAGGATTTTGTTTCAACCAACCAGTTCCGTACTCTCTGTGACTGTAACTCTTCATATTCAACTGGTTGATTGAAACAAAATCTTGGTCTGGATTGTACTTTCTGGACCTGAAATCTCTACCTCTGTCTGTTGGTAGGACTTTTGAATTCTCTTCCTTTATTATGTGGGTTTTCATTACAGGTTACAAGTCTAATATACAAAAAAGTAATAGGAAATAGAAATGGCAATAATCAGCAAACAAAATTATTTAAATCTATTGGCTGTGTGTTATTTAATTATGCAGGTTTAGTTCATTTAGCCATTCCAAAAAAATCAACATGATATTAATCTAATATCCCTGCAGTGCAAATAGTCTGCAATATTGCTGATGTCACAAAATGATTCATGTCCACCCTAAAGTAAGTTCTAACAGAATGCCAATATATGGTGGTATATAAAGTGTGGATGTATATCCTGAAGTGGACTGGCATCCCATCCAGGGTGTTCTTCAATATTGAGTCCATTTACTGAACAAGTGGTTCAGAAATATAGGATGTTGGGTTTACACTGTCTAACTTATACTGCACCAACAAGAAATAATATTTGATATTAATGGGGACAGTATGAATCACACAGTGCATCTAATTGAAATACATGCTGATTTTGGAAGGTGCTGTTAGTTGATAATCAACAAAACTAGAAATATGGCCAGAAAACAATAACACTGACAGTAAAATAACAGGATGTTTAATTTGTGTAACACTCAGTAGCTGTATTGTGATAGTACACCTGCAAGTTTTAAAGTTGTAGAATGGTTTAAAAGTTTATGTTATTGATTATTGAGTCTTCTTAATTACTGTTATTCTGGAATTTGTGTGCCCTGTTATTTTTGTGCTCTTAAGTGTTAATCTGTTATAGTGGCATTACTGAATGTATTTCTCTGAGTCTTGACTGGTTGGATGTAATTCTAGCCTACTGGAGCTGAAAGAGGAAAGTAAGCACTATTTAACAAACTCACAATTTACACATGCAGTCAGTTCCATAACCATGACACTATCTGCTATCCTCTATACAAATAAAACCTAAGAAAAAAAATAATTTCAAAGAAAAAAACTAGGAATAGTAAACCTTTGTATTGGAAGCAGTAAGGGAAATTATAAACCTTTGTGGGGCAGTGGAATCATTTTTATTGACACAATTGAGAAATTGAGAAACAGAACAGTTCTTGATTAGATTACCAATTAACATCTGACTTCTCCAGGTTGCGCATGTTCTCCAAGAGGGGAATAAACAAACACGTTGCACATAACATATTATGTCCTAAACGATGGCATCTGCCTCGCTTCTGGCACACGAACCACGTCTCCGGGATGCTGCGTTGCATCCGCGTGTTTATAACATCCGCTTCCGGTCGCTGACGCCATGCCCTAAACAAAAATGGCGGCGCCCACAGAGGTTTTCTCGTGACAGAACGACCTAGGAAAATTGGTTATATTATAGTTTGTGTTAGGCAGTACGATATAGACTAGACGGGGTATACGTGTAAAAGTATCTGAACCTTAACTGGTATTTCTGGTAGCTGAATTTTACGGAAGGTGTATGGGTAAGTTAGCTTGGTGGAAGTCATACGTCGTAGAATGTCATAATTGCTCAGATGAGTTGATTAGGATAAATACAGAGATAATAAAAATCCATTTGTTTATTTAGGTATTTACTTACATTTTGGCTACTATTTTAACATTTAAGATTAGCATGTGAGAGCGCACTAAAAATAAAGCACTGATACTACAGTGATACTAATTGACTTGTTGCCAACAACCTTGGATTCTGTATGCTAATGCATTTTGTTTTTGTGTGTGAATATTTTTATGCGTGATTTCAATCGTTATGTAGTCAATACAGATGTTTGTGTTTCAGACTATGGCTCTACAGAGAGTATCCACGAGGTTTTGTCGCACGGTAAGTGGTATTCTGTTATTAGGATATATTTACATTTTAATTATTTATTCCGCCAGGGTTTTAAACTTACGAGTAGTAACAAGTGCATGTCATTTACCAGTTTCTTGTATATTAAATGCATGTCAAAAATCCAGGAGTGTTAAATGGAAGTATGCTTCTGGCTGCCATTTAACATGATTGATTGAATTGTTGTTTTTTTAAAGGTACACAACGCAGATTGCAAATCCCTGTGTTTATATTGTTATTCCATTAATACTCTCATGAAAAATAATTTCCAGGTCTGTCAGATGCGCCCCCTTCATCGATCAGGGCAGAGTCAGCAACTCATCACGGTTTCTGCTGAACCCGAAACGCCAGTAAAAATTGAGAGAGCCATCTTCCGGACTCCCGAGCCGAATCCGGTGAGTGCTGCCCACCTTGCTTATGGCTGCTCTGTCTTTTCCTTGAATGACACGGTTCCTTTACTCCTCTGATCCATGCTTCAGGCAAACCATTCTGAACAGGATGTGGGTCAGTATTACACGCTACCTCCCGACCAGCTGCGCTCCGCCTTCCCGCACGGGCTGCCCCGCCGATTCCAGCAGCAGGTAATTGGGACTGTGTTCATTGTGGTGGTGGTGGGGGGGGGGAGGGTTCATCTGCAAGGTGTCTACTTAGATTGCTGAGTGTCTGACCCTGCACTGCCCCGTGTAGATGAAGACCTTCGATGAGTGCTGTGTGATGGTGCGCCAACCCGCCCTCGAGGTCGTGTCACACCTGAAAAGGGCCGACTACAGCCAGCCAGCTCTGCGATATCTACTGTGTATCCTTGCCTCTTGACAGCCCCTTGCCCCATTCTACACCCCCCCCCCCACCACCAATGACCCTCACCAGCACCCTCACCCACATACCTATGAGTGCTCATTCCTGAAAGCTCCTACATATAGAACCATCATTTTGGCCGGCATCTAAGAGCTTTCCGTCAGCCGCCTTCATCAATGGGTCGTGCGCATTTCCATGCTAGGTTTACACAGTGAGGGGTGCTCCTTTACAGAGCAGTTCACCTTGACTGGTGCTGCAGATGGGATAACAGGCGGCGGGAAAACCATGGCTTTGTGCCATGCTGTGCACTACTGCTTTAGCCAGGGCTGGCTGGTCCTTCACATACCTGACGGTGAGGCCCTGCCCAGTCGGCCCTATCCTACTCTTCTGCTAACCGTTGCTCGTGAGCTCCCCACGATGTCAGATCTCCTCTCATGGAATCCGCTTCTCTAACGACATGCCCTGCCTGTCCTTTCAGCTCACCTGTGGATCAAGAACTGCAAGGAGCTCCTCCCGTCGTCGTATAAACCCGCACGTCTGGACCAGCCAGTCCTGGCCTCGCAGTGGCTGAAGAACTTTGGCGTCACCAACAAGCATCTCCTCTCTGAGGTGCAGCGGGACCAGGCTCATGGGCTTTGGCCTTGATGGTAGACCATTGGCCCTAATTACTCTGTGTGTTGTTTTCCTAGATAAAGACGACAAAGAGCTACGTGTGGACTAAACGGGAGAGCACTGAGGAGGGGCGTCCTCTAGGGGAGCTGGTGGAGAAGGTAGTGCCATTTACTTTTCACTCAGCTTGTATTTAGCATTGTCTTCCTCCTTACAGCCTCCCATTCCCATTCTAACACTCTTTGAATGGCGCCCCCTTTAGAGCTGGTGTTGGTCAAGGGTATTGCACCCTCTGATCCTCACACCTGCCTGTCCCCCCAGGGCTTGACCAGAGTGAAGAGCAGCAGCGATGTGATGGGGGCGGTGATGCGGGAGCTGCGGATGCAGTGCGGAGGCCCCAGTGGCCTGAGGCTGGCGGTGGCCGTGGACGGGGTGAACGCACTCTGGGGGAGGACCACGCTGCGGAAGGAGGACAAGAGCGAGGTGAGCCAGCGACCCCAGGAAAGCCACCTTGGCCCAGTATGGTCCGCCATGCGACTGCCCGCCTCACACTATCTGTCTGTGACCTTCTTAGGTCTTGGCTGAGGAGCTGACTGTGGTTCACAACCTGAGGAAAATGCTAAAGAACGATTGGGTAAGCAAAATGGGGGGGTGTTAGGGGGGCTTATGTTGAGTTTCAAAGCTTTACCCTGAGGATGAGGTTTCCTTAGCTCCACCCCTTACCGTTTTCCTGGCTTCCCTTCTCTGGCCTCAGACCTCAATGCTCAGTGCTCTCAGTTTCCTGCTAACCTGCCCCCCCCCCCCCCTTTCGCAGTGCGGAGGTGCCATCATTGCGACTCTGTCCCAGACGGGTTCCCTCTTCACTCCGCGTACTGCTTACCTGCCCCACAGCCTTCTGGGAAAGGTAATGCCGTCACTCTGTCCGGGCCGGCATTGGTCACTGATCGCCGTGGACTCGCATGTCTCCCAGCTGGGCCTCCGCCGCACATTGGTGGGAAAGTGAGGTTTAGTGCATTAGCACCTTGTGTGGTGTTGGTGCTGTTGGAGTTTAAAATAGGTATCGTTGCTTGACATTGTCGTTCTGAATCATTGACGTCTCGGGAGAAGTGGTTAAAAATGGAAAAAGCAAACATTTTACATATTATGCCTGACAATGTTTCTGCCCTGGCAGAAGCCAGCATTACTCAACCAACCACCAAATACCATAGGAGCTGTTTAGCATTATTGCAGCTTTACGTTACCTTTTGCCACATTGCAATACTGTCATTATGTATTTAATGGTGCATCTCAACAAGTAGAGAATTGTGCTGACAACGCAATGGTTGTGGGTTCAAATCCCAGAGAGCACATGTCACTTGTGACTGTTCCCCCTGTTGTAAGTCACTTTGTTGACTAAATGTGAATATTCTGTATGGTGAGAAGTGCTGACATCTCGCATGCACCTTTTCCTCATTCTTCAGGAGGGCTTCGAAAGCCTCGAGCCCTTCATCCCCGTCCCGGTGCCACCGTATGACGAGAAGGAGTTCGAAAGCTGCTACCAATACTACATGGAACGCAACTGGCTGCAACATCCGTATGGTGAGTGGTGGGCAGTATGAGCCGAGCCACCTGGCCACATGCTATTGCTGTCTGCTGATGAGTGTGCCCCCTATAGGTCACACCGAGGAGGGTAAGAAAGAACTGATGTTTCTCAGCAACAGGAACCCCGCCATCTTCGAACGCCTCTGTGCGTCCCTGTGAAGGGACGTCTTCATCCACCTGAAAATGACACCTGAGACGCTCCCTGTGACATCATACGCCGCTTCCTGCCCAAAATACTCAGAAATAAAACGTTTCAGATGCCGGTTGTGTATCGTGTTCAGTGTTTTCCAATAGGCTTGGGGGGGGGGGGGTGTTGGCTGGGTCACCATTCAGAATGACTAAATTTGCATGGATGCTGTTTGGAGATATTATCCCGCATCAAGGTTGTAATAAATATTGTCAGGCATGATGAACTTGTGTATGTTAACAGTTAGAAGTTGTTTATGGAAATTATAATTGTCGGTAACCTTGCCGCTTTGAGTACTTTAATCACTGTTATACATGGGAGTCGTCGGCTCCTGGCAGCTGTGCAGATGGCATTACACCAGAATGTCTTCTTGAGTCTGCATGCAAGTGGGATGGCATGTTCATCATTGTGGTGATTCAGTCTCTCCGTCTCATTGCTGATCATCCCCCTTTAACGTTTTTTAAGCATCATGATCTTCTCCAGCATGCTCAAAACCAAGTCTCCTTGAAAGCAGTCTGTTCTTCAGCTGCTTAAGGGGTGCAGGTGCATGGGGTCGTCCTGACGCCTATCTTCACCCAAACGCACATGTCTAGCTTGCTGGGGTGTGTTTCCCAAGCCCTTCGTAATGCTGCATCGTCCGTAATGTTAAAACACAGAATTCATAAATGATGTAGCGTTGAGGACGGAAACTCATCCATGGAGGTTACCTGTATATCATGGTGATTACTGGCAAATTGCACATCTACAAAGTGCTGGTGGGATTCAAACCACCAACCCTGGATATGTGAGACATTGCTTCTCTCATCATTTGTGCTTATAGTGAAACTTCAGCCTTGCAGTCCAGGGTATACTTAAAAGTTGTAAGCAGCACCAAAGTTTATAGGTGCCGATCCTCTCCCTAAAATGCTGTATTCTGAACATTTCTGATATGCTGTATGGACAAAAGTATTGGGATACGCATCTTAGTCATTAAATTCAGGTGTTTCATTCAGATCTGTTGCCACAGGTGTGTAAAATCAAACTTCTGTGAAACGATTGGTTGTTCTGAAAAGCTCAGTGAATTCAAGCATGCTACTGTCATTGCAATAAATCAGCCGTGAAATTTCTTCCCTGCTAGATATTCCACAGTTAACTGTAACAGAGCAAAGTCACCAAATTCTGAGGCTTATAGTGTGTAAAAGTCACCAAAGCTCTGTTGACTCAATAACTGCAACAGTTCCAAACTTCCTCTGGCTTTAACCCCAGCACATAAAATGTACATCCAATTCCATATTGATGCTTATGGATTTAGAATGGGATGTCATAAAAGTTCCTGTAGGTGTAATGGCCAGGTGTCCCAATACTTCTGTCTAAATGGTGTATTTCTTACATTAGAACAAATTTCCTTTAGGTCCTTCATCACAGCACATTTTTTATTGAGTGCTGGATACTCTATTGTCGCTGTTCCAGAGACTGTCCATTCTTTTCACCATGTTCAATAACTTTTTCAGCTGAAGTGGAAACTCACCACCAATATAGGTCAGCGGTGATACAGGACTATTGGTACAGGACGAACACAGTGATGACAACGGGAATGACACTGCTTCGGACTGCGCAGAAAACAGCAATGATAAACCCCGTTCATGTCTAACCTCATAAGATTATTGTTGTACTTTTACGGGTTATCGCAGGTACAAAATTAGACAGCTATTCTTTTATTTGGGTGCCTTTAGTACGCAGTGCTTCGTTCCTGACACCCAGCGGCTGAACGATGTATGGACGCCACTACGCGGTCACGTGACCACAGTGCTGCAGAAGTCACATGACGATGGCGCTGCAATAGGCACAAGACAGTTGAAGTCCATAAACGTTAAACGCGGATATACAAGTGATTTGACAGGTGCAGAAAGCGATGGTCGGACAGTGAAATGCCATTCCTGAAGTTTACAAATAAACTAGCAAAACCATAAAGGATTCTTGGTCTGTTTTCAAGTGGGAAGGACTAGAGAGTTCATAAGTCTGGACGAAATGTAATTTGTATGTTATATGATGTTTGCGTAATACGAATGATTTGCCGCTTTTGACTTGTTGACTGTAATAGTGTCAGGTGATGTAGGTTTTGTAACACCTCCGGCATTGTGAATTGTATCAACATGTCGCTTTATTATTATTATTTTCAAATGGCGTAAATTATACTTACGTCCCATTTCTGCACACAGAATGATACGGCTACCACTCGCCTGCCTACTTCTTACTCTGGCAGCTACTGGATACGGAGGTCAGTATGTTTGTAACAGAATATCCAGTGCACCACATTTCAAATGAAAGTAAATAAATACGGTCCGTTATATGTTTAAGTCTTCCTCTTTTACAAACGCCGCCACGTTCTATGAGTTTTAAACGGAGTTTTGTCGCATGTCTTGTCATTTACTGTTTGCATTGCTGATTATCTTTTCGCATATGTAATAAAAACAGTGAAGGCACCCCCTCTTCCTTACGATGTATGTCATTTAGGTGGCGATGGGTGTGTGCCGCGGGACTTTGGTCAGGGGTCAGCGGTGTGCGAATGCAACTCCACTTACTGTGATTTGCCGGGGGTGGTCAAATTGCCCCCCGCGGGCCAATTTTTGTCCTTCACCACCAACAAAGCAGGGAAGAGGTTTGAAAAATTGCTGGGGCAGGTACAGAATGCCACCACTGGGGCAGGTGAGTGGACAACTTGATTGGTGGATGTTTTTTTTAGGCCCCTTGCAGCACAGTTTCATAGATTTGATAACATTAATATCTGATTGCTTAAACTGTTAGGTATATTTTTGGGGTTTTACTGAAGTGGTTCCTGATAAGTGTTTTGCTCACCTAGCTTATTTGACTGTTTCGTTTCTTGTTTTCTTTTCGCCTTATATTATTATTTCCCCAATTCTGTTCTGTCTTCCTCCCTCAGCTCTCAGGCTCAGTATCATCAGCAGCCAGAAGTATCAAAAGATAAAAGGCTTCGGGGGGGCCATGACGGATGCAGCAGCCATGAACATCCTCTCCCTGTCTCCTGGAGCCCAGGACAGCCTGCTGAAGCAGTACTTCTCTCCCGAGGGTAACTGGGGAAGGGCTGACAGACAGGACAGGACATGTTTGCTTTCTGGACCTCAGAAGTTTAGTAGACCTGGGTTTGCTTGGTACGTGGGTGGAAGATGTTTAGGATGTAATGGGTCACTCTCCGCTGGAACAGTGGGGCGCACACTGTAAACAGCACACTGTACCTTCAGACTAACATCCCCTCAGAGAAGGTGTTTGACTGAAAACCTCACTTGCAATGATCAGCTTGGTGCAATGATCAGAGGTGTGGGAGGATCTAGCCCCATTTTATGGGGCACTAAACTTCCCTCCCCTCTCAGGCAGCTTGTCTCACAAAATAGCATTGGGTCTAATCACCTCACCACCTGATAAAGTAGCTGTAGGGTGGGTATCTGGGTCCTGGACATTGGTGCTGATTGAAGTTAAACAATTAAAATAATTACTATCACTATAATATGTTTTATAATGGGTATTAAATATATTCAGAGACCGGTTCATTGCGCCTCCCAATGGTGAATCATGTGACTGCAACGAAACACATAAACAATCACACAGACAAGGTCAAGAGAATCATTTACTGCTTGGCAAAGCACAGCAGCTGTTAAGAAGCCTGATCTAAGCGATTTTTAAACTCGGTGTCATTGCTGGTGCCTGAGCTGTTAGTCACAGGATTTCAGAATCGCACACTGTAGCATCTTCGACAGTGGTCACCAACTGGCGGAAGCACATTGGAATCTGGACTGCTTATTCAACCACAAGCCCTGGTCGGAAAATTTCATAATTTTATTTTATCACTGGGGATCTGCACTCCCCCTTCCCCCAGTTCCAATGCAACGGACCTTGGCTTTGTGCTGCTGGTGGAATTTGTATGTTGGGGACCTCAATTTTAGAGTTTATGGAGAATGAAGAACAAAAAAAAGATCCAGAAACAGGTTAATATAACAAAATTCTTTGAAACACAACACATCTACCCTGAAAGAGGTTCTGGAGGCAAAAGTGGGTTGTGCTTGGTAATAACTAGTTGTACCTAATAAATGTGTCCCTATGGCAGGCTTTTCCAATTCCGGTTCAAATACGCCTTATTCAGCTCACTGGCTAATTTCCAGGTTTAGTAGGTGTGTTTGAGCAGGGAAGTCTGCAGACTGTGTGACAGACTGACCCACCTGGACCGGATTTGGGGAAGCCTGCCCTGTGGTCTGGGGTCACTTCATTCCCTCTGCCAGCAGCCATTGCCGTGGCATGATGCCTATGCTTCCTCACTGCCCAGGTGCAGAGTACAGCGTAGTGCGTGTGCCCATGGCCAGCTGCGACTTCTCCAGCCGCCTCTACACCTACGCTGACACACCTGGAGACTTCCAGCTGCTCAACTTCAGTCTGGCCCCCGAGGACCTGAAGATGAAGGTCGGCCTGCTCCTCATTGATATATAGGTGGGATGGACCAGTGAAGGACACAGAACTGGGATGTAAATAGTCCACTGTCCCGAGGGACTCACAGTCGGTCCACGTTTTTGCTCCCTCCCATCTCCCGGTAGCCAAAATGTGGACCATCTGGCAGGGAGCTGGGAGGGGACCGACTGTGTGTCCCTGAAGACCGTATTGGGAAACGCTGCTATAGTCCTAGGCCAGTTGCAGGTGTGGTTTCCGTTATTACACTGGGTTTAGGTGTGTAAGTGGTGTAGTTACAGTCTCTGCTACACTCTTCATACCCATCTGGATCGCCAAGGGAACCTCTGCTGGGTTTTATTCACTGCCCCCATTTTCCACCACCTCAGATTCCTCTGCTGCAGCGTGCCCAGGCCATGTCCCCCAGACCCCTGTCTCTGCTGGCTAGTGCATGGAGCTCCCCCGCCTGGCTGAAGACCAATGGTGCGCTTATTGGCAAGGGCACCCTGAAGGGTGAGGCGGGGGGAAAGGAGCACGAGACCTGGGCTAACTACTATGTCAGGTATGCAGGAGACATGTGAGGTAGGTATGGAAGCAGCATGACGCTCTGGGCACCAGGACTGGGTGGATGACTTTGTTCTGAGATGACCTCAATCTTTTTGGTTAGATTCCTGGATGAATACAAGAAGCATAACCTGACCTTCTGGGCAGTGACCACTGGGAATGAGCCCACAGCTGGCCTTATAACCAACTACAGCTTCCAGGCTCTCGGCTTTACCGCGGAGATGCAGCGAGACTGGGTGGCCCGTGACCTGGGGCCGGCCATCGCCCGATCCCAGCATGCCAAAATCAACATCCTCATTCTCGACGACGAAAGAGCCCTATTACCACACTGGGCCAAAGTGGTGAGAGGAGAGACCGGTGCTGAGTGGAGGGGGGATGGGCTTGGCTTAATGAGGAGACCTTCGCCTGCTTCCACGATCGATTGACCGTGACTTTTCACCAGGTGCTGAGTGACATCCAGGCCTCCCGTTACATCCATGGCATCGGGGTTCACTGGTACTGGGATCCCGCCATCCCAGCAGAGATCTCCCTGTCCACCACACACCACCTCTTCCCAGGATACTATCTGTTCGGCACAGAAGCCTGTGCGGGATTTAGTCCCGGGCATCACGGTGTGAAGCTGGGCTGCTGGGACAGGGCGGAGAGGTACGCCCATGACATCATCGAGGTAAGAAGTGTGCACAGGGGATGGTGCAGGATTACCGCCCTCCTTCATAGGCTCACCTCCATAGCCTATTTCTAGAGGCAATTCCAGGATATTTTAAGGTGAGGGGCAAAAGAGGAACAAAATTTACACAGAGGGGTGACCTTATCATTAGCCAATGATGAATTTTAAATTTGATGAGTGACATGGCAGGGAGGCAATCAGTTTTCAGCTCGGGCCAGTAGCCCCACCTCTGTCTATTTCCCTAGTGTCATTTGGTATTAAATCCTAATTAACACAGATAACTGTGAAAATGGAAGTTACTCGGCTGTATGGCCTGAAATCTTCTAATTTTCATCTGCGTGCAGAAAGGATGCTATTCCACGCACGCAGCAATATGACAGCATGATTGTAATTTTATACGTAATGCTTGAAAAAACATTCTTTATTTTTAAAACAAAATCCTATTCTCCCTCTCCTTTCCATTCAGGACCTGAATCATTATGTGACAGGCTGGACTGACTGGAACCTGGTTCTGGACTTGGAAGGTGGTCCCAACTGGGTGAAGAACTTTGTGGACAGCCCCATCATCGTGAACAAGACCAGCGATGTTTTCTACAAACAGCCTACCTTTTACATCATGGCCCATTTCAGGTGAGCTGACGCTATGAACCTGCCTGTAATCTGTCCATTATTCTTCCATCTGCTTTTGCCAGTAAAGGACACGGGGAACTGGAGCTGATCAGCACAGGACACCCGAATTAGTCTAACTGCACGTCTGTGAACAGGGAAGGAACGAACTCCACACACAGAGCAAGAGTGGGATTCGAATCCCCAACCCTGGAAGGCAGCAGAGGACCTTTAACTACAATTCAAAAAATGACTGTTTTCTGATCTCTTCTCTGTCTATGTTGTCGTAATGGCATAGATTTATGTGTAGAAAAAATTACATATACATATATTTTTGTATGTAGCCTTTCAGCATGTTTGCCTATAGCTTATAACCCAGCACATGGCTAATATGGTGTGTCCCCCCCCACCAGTAAATTCCTGTGGGCAGAGTCACAGCGAGTGGGCCTGTCCTTTAACACCCATTCTGATTTGGAGAGCTGTGCATTCATCAGACCGGATGGGTCCACAGTGCTGGCGGTTCTGAACAGGTGAGACCTGCTCGTCCGACAGACTCTCCTTCGCGTTTTCTCAGCGCCCGCCGTGTCTAAGTAGCTGCTGTCACTCCGCTCCAGGTCCAGCAAGGACGTGTCGTTCGAGGTGTGGGACCCGAGCATTGGCTACATCCCGGCTGTCTCCCCGGCGCGGTCCATGCTCACCCTGGCGTGGGCCACACGGTGACGCACCTGCTGGCCAGCCCGCGGACAGACGCGGCAGCGCCCAATCAAAGGGTGAAACGCGCACCTGGTTGATCGATCTGATATGAACCATGCCTACACTCAATGATTTGCACGAGTTCCTGACTCATTACTCTCCCTTAACAGTATGAATTTGTACAAATTTCACTGTACCATATGTGATGATGTGCAGAATGACATTTCAAATGTTTACTTATTGCAGATTCAGACAAATGAAAGATTAGAGCAGGTTGGACTCTGCGAGGAGAGGGTTAGTTAGATTTAAGCTCTGGCTGCAGATACAAACTATATCTCTGCCTCCTGAGAATGTTCTCCAAGTCCAGTTTCCAAAATCACACTCCTGAAAACATACTAGCATAGCAACGTGGGTGGATGCCATTAATCTAAGCCGCCGTCATAAACATAACATCCATGGTAACTATGCCGTAGGGTTATGGATGTTCCTTCTCACTAAAACGAGGTATTAAAGACGGTGTTTGGCTCCGTGGGTGATGACCGCATGCCGGGGCTCAGGAAGGTCACTGGTTCAAATCTTGTGGCTGGCAGATTGATGTCACCGTCGGGCCTTAACCCCACTTGCACTCGAGACGTGGGATGACCCTGCTCTGTGATCCTCACCTGTATGGCATTTTGTACAATAGTGTGCAAAATAAATAAATCTATAACTGCTTGTAAAATGTGGGTTTGTAAGGACCAGCTTTCCAAATATCAATTGCAAAAAAAACCACGCATGATGGTATCAGTGTCCATATTGCATCCCCTCCGAGATCTTAAACATAAGCTGAGCATGACTATCCAATGCCGAGCGCAGTCATACTCCCTTCCTATTGAGCGTTTCCTCTTCTGCCGACACCTTTGTGTATAATTGAGTCAGTATCTGTTTGCTGAAGTCCCTTCCTCCATTACATCTGTGTGAATCTTATCAAAAGATAATGCCTTAAGCAGGAAGTACACTTTCTCCTAAGTAACTTGCTTGCTGTGGGATGTTAATGTTTTTATTTTTTATATTAATACATTCTCATACACAGTCTAATATGTATAGTTTTCACGCACTTTGCAATATTTAGAGATCCACCATCTTTTATTATCAATATGCTTTATCTTTTTTTTTTTTGTTTTTTTTAATCAGAACTTGTTGGACTAAAAGTATTTACATTAAAAAAATAGAGTGATAGAAATGAGAACGAAGGACAAATTCGTCAACCGAGGGGAAATAAACGTCTAGAGATTTGTTGTTGTACTATATACACATAGGCGAGAGAATGAGGGGGAAATGCAGACAGACGGGGGGGGGGGACACGTGCTTCTTGTAAGACCAGAGTAACGATGGAAAGAGGAGGCAAAGAGGTAGGATAGAGGAGCGCAGCCCAATCGGATTTGAAAGGCATGGTTCTGTGGGAGGTGCACTTACTGTTTGTGTGTTTGTGTTGTGTGGGGAGGGGGATGCTGGTAAAGTAACCAGTCCTGGTTATGTGGGGGCAGTTTTATTGCTATTGGTGATCTCATGGGCTGGAACAGCAACAGCACCCTACATAAGCAGGCGGGCTACAGCCCAACAAGGTCAGTGCTAGACTGTAGGGGACGTCATGGGGACAATCACTGTCAGTGGGCCAACATTTTTAAAGAAAGGGAGGGGGGGGGGGGGGCGCGCACAGGTAAAAATAACTGTCAGGGGCCACAAAGAGGAGAGAGAGAAGGGATGAGAGAAAGGGTGATGGAAAGAGGGTGAGACAAATGGAGAAGGAAAAAAAAAAATAAAAGAGGAGGGAGAGAGGTCTAGGAGTTGTCGTTGTGGGGAGATTATGACAAAAAGCAGCTCCCTGCACTTGTGTGAGGGCGGGGCCAAAGGAGGTGGGGGGCATCTCTCAGAAAGACCATCTCTCTTGTGTGCGCGGGTCGCTGTTGAGGGCCGATGGCTCTGGGGAGGCCTGGGCGCTGCTGTCCTCGCCGTTCAGGCTCTTCCGGCACACCGGACACGTGTCGTGCTGCGGGGGGGGGGGGGGCCGAGGTAACGCCTCCATCATCTACAGGGCCCTTCAGAAAGACCCCCCCTATCCGCACCCATCCCCCGGCCGGGGCACAGGCCCC
>JAODKE010000146.1:1309966-1326449 GCA_026779605.1 Mormyrus hasselquistii
GCCCGGCACCCGGGGGGGGAGGGAGGGGGCCCGCGGCCCCCCCCCCCCCCCCCCCAAAGGGCGGGGCTTGGGGGGGGGACAAAGAGAGAGGAAAACAACCCTTTACTGTTTTTTCGGGGGGGGGTGGGGGGGGGGGGGGGGCAGATGTCACGCATCCATCATCTACAGTGCCCTTCAGAAAGACCCCCCCTATCTGCACCCATCCCCCGGCAGGGGCACAGCACACTCACCAGCTCCAGCCACGGAACTATGCAGTCGCTGTGGAAGAAGTGGTTGCAGGGGAGCTGGCGCACGGGTTCACCGGCGGCGTAGTCCTCCTTGCAGACGGGGCACTCCATGTTGGAGTCTGCGGATAGAGGGGCGGCCAGTGAGGGGCAGCGACACGGCAGAGAATGTCCAAAGCTAGACACGTGTAGAACAAAATGCGTGTGGCAGCATAAACATGCGACACAGCAATAGACAGAAGAGAAGGGACTTTTATTTTGAGATGGGAGACATTTAACAGATTTGGGGAGGGGAGTCAAGGGTACGATTCAGCAGGAGGAAATTGCCTGTGGACACAGACACAGACACGAATAGGTGTCAGGGCACATTCACTACAGGGAGAGAACAGTCTCATCGTGACTTAGAAAAGGTAAGAGAGGAGCTGACAGTGCATGTGCATTGTCACTGAGCCTCACACTCCCCCTGCCCCAAAGGCAGAGCAACACAAAGCCAAAACAGAAAGACACCGAGCCCTGACATGCAGAGACTGGTTGCACGGAATGTAAAAAAACATGTGAGGAAGTGTGACCAACTGGACGGGACAGTAGTGCTGAACAACCACGGATGGAGCCGGAAAGGTGACTAACCTGCCTGTTCCTGAGAGATGACGACTGTGGGGAGGGAGCTGATCTTCTCTTTCTCTGCGGGTGGGGGGCCGGTATTCTCAAACTGACCCAGCAACTTAAGAGAAGAAGAGGATGAAGGACAGTAAGTCCCCGGTGGTAGGGGGGGGTTCATCAATAGGACCAGCCAGAGAGAGACCCCGTCCTCATCTGACCTGTGTGATGACGGCGTCCAGCCCGCCCTGCCCCCACGCATAGTCCCCCGGGTTCGAGTGCAGCATGCCCGTCCTGTAAGGAAGAAGAGGAGAGGAGGAGGAAGGCCATCAGCTGTCAACACAGGGCAAACGAGTGACAGCGCGTGACTTACCATGACAGAGGAGTAGTACCCGGGGCTCCAGAGTTAGCAAAAAGTCCAGCCAGAAACTGCTGTACTATTCTAATAAAAGAAAGAGAAAGAGAAAGAGTGAGAGGGAGTCATGTGAGATAGTAGGAATATTTAGGGAATCGCAGTTACTGAGAGGATGCTGGGTAAGCTAACATTCACACTGCAGCCACCCTCCCGTTTACCTTCACTTTCTGTAAATCCCTAAAAGATCATTTCTTACCAGGATCTTGATTTAAAGGTTGAAAAAACATCATGTGGAGCATATCAAACGAGAACTTACTAAAATGCTCACAGTTACATTAATATTTGAATTTAAAAATGTTTAGTTTTTGATATACATCTTTTTTCTATTCATGGCAGTTCTTCAGAAACAAAGTGTGACATATATCAAGGGAAGGCAACACAGTATTTACACTTTAAACATCACGCGCACAATGCCACAGTCAGCGAACGCCCAATTCTCTGACAGCTCTGTGCTCTAAGAGCTAGACAGGACAATCAGATTAGCTGAATGCCACTGCCCTCGGTCAGTAAAATCCACAAGACCTGTTTCAGGAAGTCTTCCTCCGGTTTACAGCTTTCACTTTCTTTTTGGTTACAGACACTACAACACTGAATGATATGACTGAAATATGCCATGTTCTGTACTGGGGAGAGGCACAGCTCAGCAGGACGGCCATGTGTCTTGCCGTCTACCTGGAGGAGACGCAGAGACAGGGAGGACAACTCACCCCTCCACCGCAGGCGAGCGGTCTGGCCGACTGCTACCCCGGGACCGGTACCTCCGCTGACTGTGCAGGCGAGAGGGGCGGCCAGGCCCCCAGTGATCGCCACCTCCAAGCGGGGGCCCCAGAAGCCCCCCAAACCCTGAGCCACCAAGAGAGCCCCCTCCCATCATACCGGGACCCCGGGAATCAGAGTCAGAGGAGCTGGAATCCACTGTGAATGGCCGCTCCACAAACAGCAAGTGCCATAACTGAGGGGGAAAGGAAGAGGGCAGAACAGGCCGGTTGTCTCTCTTCTCAAAAATGATCTCCCACGCCTTTTACACACAGAATGTCTATGGTTAATTTAGGTTATTTTACATAGCATACAGCAGACGCCTCCAAAAACAAAGCAGGAAAGGATGGAGAGAGCGCTACCTCTGCAAACTGTGTAGCTGTGTCATCGGTGATCCCGTTAGCGCCGCCCTCCAGGAGACTGGGAGAAAAGCATCACAAATACAATCACGATTCTTCAAGTTGCAAAGGCACAGACACCATATTTACCACTCACTATACACACTGAGCATAATGGCTGTGTGTTGTACAGCAAAACAAAAGGAACAACTGTTTTTAAATCACCTGGAGTCTTCGGTCACTTCCTCTATGAAGCCCGACTCACATCTGGGACATATATACTCCTGCAAGCAAGAGGCACAGTTAAATGCCTATCTAGGGCGCAACTATAAGCGGCTGACCAAGAGCTGGTCATTATGGAAAGCGGGACTGGGAAAGAGTGACCCCTTCCTCACTTCCAATCCATCAAGCACACGCTAGACCAGTAAAACGGCAGATGGAAGAGTCAGCTCAGAGAAGAAGGGGAAAGAAGCCATGGTGACTTTATCTAGCACTTCTGTATGGCACGATCAATTATCAGCATTGCGTTACATCAGCGTCAGCCTGGAAATGTGCCTCCGGACAGGGAGAGGCCCGGTACCCCAGCCCATTAAAACACTAAGCTACAGTCCGGTGCCAAAGCTTGTATTTCAGGTAACGTGTGCATATACATAACTTAACAGTAATATACACCAGTCATCATGCACGGACACACGAAATCTTTGCCATGGACTGTCCGAATCGCATCGGTTCGGCAGTACCGACACCACAGACAGACAGAAACACGGGAAAATTCGTCCCTCAAAACGCAAGAAATACGGCCGTCAACGGTCGCATACGCGTCGTCAGTTTGTTAACACGGCGGCCCGGCAGCCCCAGGCGGCGGCCTAGGCATATAACGCCGCGCTGGAGCGGTGGAGGAAACGTCCCGATGGGTTCACGAATAAGACGGGGATCGGGATCGACACGACAGCGAGAAACGCGGAGCGGACGACGGAATCAGTCGCTGAGCCACAGGCCGCGTCCCTAAAGAAATAACAGCATAAAGCGAGTGATGTGCGCCAGACGGCCGCTCGGCTGTTTCTCCGTGTGTAAAAACACAACCGGAGAGCGATCGGCTGGATAAAAGGGCACCGCTTCAGCCATCGGGCCTGGAAGCACAGAGACCAGCGCCCGGTCCCGAAGCAGGCAGGCTGTGGATCGAGGCGACAGCGGCCGGGGAAGAAGCGCCGTCGGCGGGCGACGCGGAGCGGGCTACTGACCGGCAGCTTGGGGTTCACCTCGCCTTTACAGCAGTGACAGAAGAAGCGATGCTGTGGAACCGCCGCAGCCTCCGCCATCTTCCCCGGACTGGCACAAACACTGACGTCGGTCCTCCTACAGTCGGAAGGAGGCGGTCCGCCGCCAGCCCTGCATGCAGCGCGGCCGCACCGGATCAGTCAGTCCGTCTGCCGGCGCTCTGTTTTCGGCAGTCGGTGCCCGGAAGTGGCCGCTTCGCGCACAGTCCCGGCCGGGGAAGAGGTTCTGTGAGACTGTTCGGCGGAGTAAAAGGCGAAGGTTTGTGCGGGATATATTTATGGATATTTAAAACACCACCGTGCACGATCCTAATTGTCTTAAAGAGCCTAGGTCCTCCAGTACAGTGTCAAGGGTGCGCGGTTCACATTAATCAGGATTATGTTATAAAACAGTAGGATAAAAAATATAATTAAAAGCGGTAGCGGATCTGGGCAAACGTGCTTGTACGGAAAACTGACTACGTGACACGTACAGAGAAAGCGTGTCCGACTTGCGCTTTACAGTACTGGGCTTAAATTAAGAATGTGGTCCCGTGATTACTGCGTGTAATAATGTGTTAGCTTGGGTGCACGGAATGCATTTTAAATGAGTAAGAAGTTGTAGACGAAGTAGGGGAGAAACTGTGGCTGGGTACAAAACAAGAAATTACTTTGTGTTGAATAAATAAACCAGCAGCTGCACTTTTGTATTGCAGCGCTCTGAGCACCCAACTTACCTTAGAACTGGTGATATAACGTGGTTCCTGGAAGCGTGTGGTGTTTTCAGTATGTTATATCGATAGGACATGAGTTCATGGCTAACGCGTGTAAATCTGGGGATATGTATATTTAAGGTTTAGCCGCTTTGAGTAAGTTTTTCGTTTATGCGAAATGTCGTTAATAAGTACGGTGGCATGCAGTGTAGTACTAAATCTTGCTGAAAGTTGGAAATTACACCTGTCAACAGATGACTGCGCAGGAGGTGCGCCTGTGTGGTCTTCTGCTCCAGGAGCACTTTGGCGAGGTGGTGGAGAAGGTGGGCACGCATCTACTGAGGATCGGACCCTTAAGTCTGCGCGCCATCGCTCACGAGACCTGCACCCCGCTCGATTTGGTACTCCTGCACATCGTCACTCGCTGTTGCTGTAATCGTTTGTGCTGTTTATGTAAAATTGAGCTTCCTTGGAGTCTGACGGCTGACTTTCCTCGCATTCTCTGGGAGGTGAAAGGCTGCTGTTTGATCAGACTGTCATGCGCCCCCCCCCTCACCTTTGGCCCAGGTGAAGAAGTCCCTGTGTGTGCTGCTGCAACACAGTCTGTGCTCCTTTGAAGGCACCCAGAAGGGCCCCAGAGGAATAGTGGAGTACCGGGCCAGCTGCGAACGTGTCCTGCGCATGCTGCGTTACCCACGCTACATCTACACAGCCAAGACGCTGTACGGGGACACGGGGGAGCTCATCGTGGAGGAGGTGCTGCAGCGGGGTCACATGACCATGAGCCATGCCGTGCGGACGGTGGCTGACAGGCTGACCCATAACATGGAGGGTGAGGTCGTCAGCAGGGCGGATGGGGGTTAGGGGGGCATACGATGAGGTGGGGTGAGGCTGACTGCAAATGGTCATCCCTCTGTTGTTCTTTGTAGAGGGATCTAGCATGGATTACGGCGAGGTAGTCTCAGCTTTCTCCCGACTGGTAGAAACCCACTTACTTCAGCGCTGCCCCTCCGTGACTGAGGGCTCTCTCCCGGCGGCGCCCCCGGGGGGTCCAGCTGCCTCGGCGACCGTGCCCACCCTGTCGGAGTGTCAGACGGAGCGCTTCAACCTGCCCCCTATCACGCTCAAAGGCAAGTCACCTCCACGCGGCTCTGTGTCTCTGCGGTGCTTTACCAAGTGCTGCTGCATTCCGAGCTGTGCGCCAGCGTCTCATGATCCATACCAGCCTTGCATTGTGTGTTTTTTTTATCTATGTGTTGTTGCTTCGTTCGCATCCTACGTTCAGGCAGGGGCAAACGGCGGCTGTCCAATGAGGATAATGAGGCAGAGCAAGCTAGGGGGAAGCGAGCCAGGCTGGATGATGTCAACACTGAGGTGACGTTTCCCGCCAGAGGCAGAGGCTTGCTGCATCCATCCCTTGCACTTTAACAGCTGTCCTGCTTTCGTCAGACCTCAGGTGACGAAGGGATCTACTGGCAGGTGAACTTCGAGAGGTTCCACCAGTACTTTCGAGACCAGGCCATCATCGGCGCGGTTGCCAGCAAACTGGACCAGGTCAGCACCAGAATTCGTTACCTAGACTAGGACAGCGTTAATGAGATGTCCTAGTAATAGATGCAAGTAAAGCAGATGTAAGACAAGCTGTCATACGACACCGTTCACCCTGGGGCATGCTGAGCCGTGTTTCTGCATACGCACAGACCAGCAGCGAGATCGTTCGGACCATGCTGAGGATGAGCGAGGTGACGACGACCCCCACCGCTGCCTACACTCAGCCCTTGTCCGTGAACGAGGTTGGTCTCGATGTGTTGGACTCCCTGACTTTGTGTCTGCTTCCTACATCTCTGATCTAGCAAGTAAATGAAGGAAAAAAAGACTTTGTGTCGCATTTTGAATTTATTTATTTATTTATTTATTTATTTTACTTTGGGTAGAGTTTATTAATGACCTGCCCTTTTGAGCCCTGATATGTAATCTTCCTGTTGGCTTTGGGAATCCTGTAAGAAGGGAGTACTGCTCTCAGAGGGGACAAGTAAAGTCAGGGGTGTAGCTAGCAATTCTGGGTCCCCTAAGAACATGTCACCTTGGGTTCCCCTGCCAGATTTTATTATTCAAGGGCTCCTGTGAAGTACTGGGCCCCCTTAATCAACCAGGGTATCCATAACCCTACCGCACTGCTGTGAACAGTACAGATTCATTCTGGTATCAGCAAGTGCAGGACAAATACATTCTGTTAAAACTCAGCACAGTTCAGCAGAGACGCATTTCGACAAAACTGTCACAGTTTAAAATCACTCGAAATATAATGAAGGTTCGTCAAATGACCGGATCAGGGTTCCTCTGCTGACCCAAATCTGAGCCCCTCCCAAGGAGAGGGCCCATTTCCCAACGCCGTCGCTGCTGCTGGTTCGATCACTCCTGTCCCCATGGTTTCAGATCTTCCGAGCTCTCCCTCCCAGTTACAGCATCAGCAGGCCTGTTCTGGAGCAGTACCTCACCCTTCTGGTGGATGACCCGGTAAGGACCCCCCCCCCTCCCCCCCCCAAGCCCTGACGCTGAAGTTTTGTGTTTCAGAACTGCCTGCTGAATGTCTCTGTCTGCCCTTCTCCTTGGCTGTCTCCATGCATTTCAGATGGAGTTTGTGAGCAAGACAGGAGACAGCGGGGGAGGCATGTACGCCGTCAGTATCCTTTAACTGTGGGGGGGTGGGCCTGTGTCTCTAACACGCTGCTTCCCAGCCTGCACCAATGGCCTTTAACTATATATACCTCTCACCACATGTTATATTTCTATAACTGTGTATGTGACGAATAAAACATCTCAAATGTAGAATCTTAACTGATAGTCAGATGTACACAAAGTGCTGACAAGCCTGGCAAGGGCTACACTGGAGTCTGTGGTGCAGGAGCGGTAAGCATAGTTCATACGTCACTTTTTCGTGTGAGGTTCGGCTGTGGACGGTCGTCTGCGCTGCAACTTGTGTTTATAATGCCTTTGGCTGCAGATGCGGATGGCTGCAGTCGGTGCATGCAAACAGCAGCGCTACTCCACCAGACCAGCAGAGGGCAGATGTATTGCAACGAACACAGATAGAAGCAGTGTAGTGAAACAGGTGAAACGTGTATGAAGTTATTAGTTAAGGCTTGGGCGGCATTACCATAATAAGGCACACCACAGTATTTTGAAATCCTTACAAAAAAAATTGCTGGGATCTCAACCGCCCAACCTTTATTGCCAAGCCTTCAGAATGCCACAATAGGGCTGATTTTTAAAGTATGGTATACCTTGGTGTAATGTCTAGACAGTATGTAAAATTAGATATGTGGGTACCTCTGCCCCTGCTCATATAGCTGCTCATCAGATCTACTACAACAACATTTACTCTTCCGCTACTCTTGTAGTTGAGTGCTCATCTGTAAAAGACCACGTAGCTACCTATTGGAAATAACTAATCAATTATCTTCCAAATGTGTGGTGGGTGCACTTGGTTTCTGCTAGACATAAAAAGCTCACACCCAACATTACATGTGCACCGACCGCAGTCGTCCGCAGCCAACCCGATGAAGATATTTACGTCACATCCCCTTGTTTAGACCAAAAGTGCATGAAGAAAAGCGAAGAATGAATTGGCCTGTAGGGCTGCAGCTTTCATAGCAGTTTACTAGTTTCCTTTTCTTAATGTTTGTGTTTTCTTTTCCCTGCCACTGTCCATTTCTTAAAGTGTGCCTGCTTTTTTATCTCCAGGGATGCTAATGTAGGTGTATTTTAACCCTTCCCAAAATTAAGATGCTACATTCTGCACTTAGCTAATCATGTAGTTCGCTGGTTGCTAATCTTGCAGTTAGCTGGTTACTGATTGTGCATTTAGCTAGTCGCTAATAGTTACCTAGTTGCTGATATGTTGAGTTCAGTCAAATTTCAGTTCGTAGTAATGCTGAAAGGTTAATGTTAGGGTCTGTTGTACTACTTACATTGATCATATGCTTCCTGGTTTTCAGTAATCGGGGGAAACCTGAAATATAATAAAGATCTTGATGGCTTCCGTCGTGCAGGTTTGGCTCGCGGTCGGCCCGCGTCTTTCGCCTGTTGCTCCGAAAACGCCACCTGGAGCAGAAGCAGGTGGAGGACTTTGCCATGATTCCCGCCAAGGAGGCCAAAGAGATGCTCTACATGCTGCTGTCAGAGAACCTGGTCCAGCTGCAGGTAGTGGCTACGCATCAGTGCCCCCTTTCGTCCTGGTTGAACCCCTCCCCCCCTTGCCACTCGTGCTTGTCACTGAGGCTGCGCCTTCATTCTGATTCAGGAGATCCCGAAGACCCCCGATCACGCGCCTTCGCGCACCTTCTATCTCTACACAGTCAACCCACTGTCCACTGCCCGGATGTTGCTGCAGCATTGTTACAAGGTAGGGCTGGAGGACTGGTGAGTGCCTCTGCTGTCTGGGAGCCCGTTGAACATTAGGTGTGCTGGTCCCTCAACACTCTCTTTGTCTCACCCCCTTCTGCAGACAGTGGCTAACCTGATTGTGAGGCGTCTTAATGAAACCAAGGAGAACAAGTGAGTCAACTCAAAGTGAGCTTCTAACCAAACAGATCTCCAGGGGTTCCGTGCAGGGACAGATTTTCTTTTTCGCTGCACTCGTTTTTGGTGATGAACATGTGACTGTTGCGATTGACAGGCGCCTGCTGGAGAAGTCCCAGCGCATTGAGGCGATTCTGGCCTCCCTGCAGGCCAGCGGGGCGGAAGCCGCCCAGCTCACAGAAGTGGAGGAGATGATCACGGCTCCTGAGAGGCAGCAACTGGAGGCCCTCCGTCACCATGTCAACAAGTACAGTACTGACGCATCCCAGCATTACCGTGTCAACATGTAGGGTACAGACACATCCCAACATTGCTGTGTGACATGGTACTAACATAACCCTGCGTTGGCGTATCAACATGTAAGGTATAGACGCATCCCAGCGGTGTTGTGTCGACACGAACAGCACAAATGCATCCCGACATTGTGTCGACATGTATGGTATAGACATTCTGGCATTGTGGGATCCACAAGTACAGTACTGACACAATCCTGCACTGCCACGCTAAGTGCGGAACAGAGCGAATCTCGCATCTAACAGTGCAATGCAGGCACAACCTGACAGCACAGGTGTTCTGCCATTGCCCTGTTAACAGGCATGGTTCTCACAATAAATGTCACATTTTTAGTTTGACTTCTATCGAGGAGTAAAGAAACTGTCACTCCCTGAAGGGTGACATCACTCTGACTGCGGCACCGTAGCGGAGTAAAAGCAGCAGACTGATATCGAGCCCTGAGTTATATTAAGGCTTCGGCAATGAGGGCAGCCCACTTCCTCCAGAAACAGTAATAGTCTGCAGCTCAAAGCAGGTTCAGCTTCTGTCCAAATGAACAGGGCGAGTGAGGCTCTGCAATCAGGGCCTGTCTCTCTCTCTCTGTGATAAAACACTGCTGGAGGTGGTGTGCAGCTCGATCCTGCTCCTTTAAATGAGACAATGCTGGAGGGTCACCAGCCCCAACACCCCAGCCCCAGCCCCAGCAAGGGGGGTTGGGGGGGAGGGTCCACTTTCAGACACACTTCAGTTGTAGAAACATTGCTCAGTTTAATGGCATTTCTCAGCTTTTACACTGTGAGTTTCGGTGCCTCTGTTTATAAACAAACGTACATACTGCAGGTTTTGATAAGTGATGCATTGTTCCTTCTAATTAATGTCAGCAAAATCAGGATATCAGAAAAGGCATCAGTAAAAAACTCGGGAAGCATGGTGCCGACGCTGTGAACTTTAGCTAGAACAAAAGCTTTTTAAAAAAATCATTAACAGAAAAAAATTAAATTAACAATAATAGAATTAAAAAAAAACACAGAAACCAAAAGGAAACTGAAAGTAGATGTTACATATGGTACAATGGCGCTGCAGTGCAAGGGGATGATGGAGGTGCAGAAAATCCCTCATCAGCGGGCCTCCCACAGGGAGCAAGGTCAGTGGTAATGGGTGATAATTATCGCCGTCTGTCACAAGCCTTTCGTAGACTCCCTCCTCCTCACCCCTTTGCTCTCCTCTGCGTGCGCAGGCTGGATTCCAGTGAGAACCAGGTGGATGAGACCATCTTCCTACTGGAGTCCTACATCAGTTCCACGATGGCTTCACGCTGAGTGAGACGAGGCCGCAGGGAGGCGCTCTGCACACACGGCTACACCAACGACTGCATGAAGCCTGGGCCGTGTCTCCGTTCTACGCCAGGCCCCGCTAAATGCTGCTGTAAATCTTTTTTCAGCCATAAGTTTTATTAATGGTCCTTATCTTCAGCAGACATTATAGTGTAATTGAGACACTATCTACATCTTGGCCCCTTTGAATGGTGGTAAAGTCAAAGGGAATTACTGGATTATATTCTATGATTTGATAATAAATACTTTCATTATATATGTATGTTTGTCGGTTTATTTTATTGCATCTTGAGGCATAACTATATGGATAATTTAGTGCATATTTGGTTTACATTCAGGTGCATGTTTTTTTTTTTTTTTCCATCTGACAGTCATGATATCTGGAAATAAAATGTACAAATAATATTTACCGTTCCAATAATTTCATACTGGATCTGAATCAACCACAAGAAAAAGACCAAGAAAGTAACGCCAAACGTTGGTCTAGTGTGATAATATCATGTGCTCGCTCTGTTTTGACCCTGTTATCCACACTGACGTTTAACGCTTCTTCAGTTTTTTTTTATATATATATGTGTAGTCTGGAGCCGTCCAAATGCAGCCTGACTGGGCTAGATGAAACAGTGCGTGCCGCCCTAGAGCTAGACCTCGGTTATTGCACCACCGTGGGATCTCCTGCCCAGGGTCAGGCTCAGTCGCGTGCTTGGGGATCCTCCTCGGCCCTCTGCTTCCTCGCGAAGAATCCCAGCTGGATGGGGGTGGCAAGGAGGAGAGTGTTGGGTGTGAGTGAAGAACAGAAGAGGCATTGCCATTGGTGACTTGCCCCCCACGGAGGCCAGCCTGGGAGCCGTCACAGGCCATAATGATGGTGCATCTGAGCTTCTTAGTCAGCACTTAGTGTGAAAGGCAAACTCCCTGGCTGAGAAATCTATCTGCTGTTTAGCGGATATGGTATATCGTTTCATTTTGTTTTTCGGTAAGAAAGAATTAATTCTGGACCTCCGCTCTACAGTATGTGGCTGCTGTACTCTTAGGGAAACGAACAAAGGGCTTGAGTTTATGGAGAGGAAGAGGCTTATGGAAGTTTTACTAAAACAAAAATGTTCTGAGGGCAGAATGAAAAATGGTTCAGAGAGCCAATTAGATTGTAGAAGTGGTGGTTCCAAACAACTTGAGGAGATGGACCCACATATGATTGGTTGGTCCCACCTCCTATAATTGTTTGGACCCACCTCCTCTACAGTCTGATTGGTTATCTCTCTAAACCAATAATTTCTTGTTCTACCCTTCAGAACATTTTTGTCTAAGTCAAACTCCCATGAGTGAGGAAGAGTGTGAGGAGTGAGTGGGGGGTGAAGATGAGGGTTAGCCGGATGACGGTGAGCAGCAGCACCTTCCACAGGATGAAGACAATCAAGGCCAGCAGCAGAAGGCCCCCGATGATGCTGCCAATGAGGATCCAAAGAGAGATGGGGATGGAGCGGCCCTTTAGCACCTCCAGTACTGTCTGCGTTCGGGAGGGAAAGCAATCAGAGGCGGGGCCCAGCAAAGGGGTAGGGCCAGGCAGAGGGGCGTGCCCACCCTGATCCATACCCATGGGAGCCCACAGGAACAGCTAACCCTGGTGACCTGAGTTAATAACCCTGCAACTGAGCGTTCATACATGACAACAATGATCCATTCGTACATGTTCTGTGATGCCCTTCATAGTTTTCTTACCTCCCTCACGGGGGCGCTGTTTCCCAACGTGATGAAGCTGGACTGCCGAACCCCAAGGCTGTAGGTGCTCACAATCTTAACTGCTCTGAACTTGGCCTGACAGACAAGGGCAGACGAGGTCAAGTAGTGAAACATCACTGGCCTCACGGCAGTTTCCTGCTGACTGACAAGTGAAGAAAAACAGATACACAGAACTCAGCATCAGTCTGGTACATCCCAGTCTGTCCCACCTCTCTGAAGAAGCTATCATGTACCATCCTGGTTATCCGGATCACAGCTGCTTGTCCGTGCAGTAGCTTCTGGATTTGGCACACCACGATGACACACCATGACCTGGAGCAGTTCTGAGGAAAGAAACGTGGGAAAAGCTCTCTGGTTATACAAATCACTCCCTAAGAGATGGTGAAAAAATAAGCCCAATTGCCTGGGGAAGTCAGATGTACAAATGTTGGCTACAGACATGTTCTGATTTGACTCCTGATCTTCAGTTGTTTCTACTTCAGTAGCAAATCCAGGTGAAATGAAGTGACTTTGTTATGCAAGGACCGAGATCTCCAAACCATCCGTGGAAAAAACGTCAGTCAATTCCCACTCTCAGCGGAGCTTAACAGACCACACTGGCGATGCAAACGGAATGGCACAATACGGAATTGACCCACGACAGGAAAAGGTGCACGACAGCCCCCTGTGAGGATCATGAGTAGTGAAGGGGACCCATCTCACCAGCTGCTCTGACTGCTGCATGTCCTCGGGGTGTAAGGGACGCACATCTCGCTGCTTCTCCTTCAGCTGGGCCAAGTCGCTCTGGATGGTGCAGCTGACCCCCGACACCTGGGAGGCCACACACAGCCGGTCTCAGCCTCACACCCAAGCTTGTCCCGGCCGCTTGCTCTAAACCCTAATTATCGATCATCCGTATCTCACACACAGTCAGAGGCAGATTGCCTAAATCACTACACTATGCAGTTGTAACAATGTATAAAACTTTACTGGGTCATATTGAGTAAACCTGTCTCTTTGACAATTGAGCCCACAAGTGGCCCCTGGCCCCACAAGTGGCCCCTGACCCTACAGGTGGCCCACAGACAGCGGGCCTCACGTTTTGGGAGCTTGCATTGATCACAGACATGAAGAGACGGTCTCCGGATGTGATGGAGGGCAGACGTAGCTTCAGCTCCAGGTTTGGGACGGAGAAGCAGCCCAGGTTCAGCACCTGGATGCAGACAGCAGGTAGCGGTGAGTTATGGCCCCGCCCAGTCACATTGTGTGACTAATATAAATGGCGACTCGCAGGCAGCCCAGAGGATGACATACCCTGAAGTTGGTGTGGAACCTGGGCCCCAAACCTTCTGAGGCTGTGCGGGTAGGGTGGACCTCATAGCGGTTCAGGTTGGAGTCGCTGTAAAAGGGAAGGGGGCAACATCTTAAAGGTCCCAGCACCGGAATAGGAGGGCGAACGAACAGATGAGGATGTGTCCAGAATCCATGAAGATTTTGGGGTGGTTGTGGCAGCCACTAACCTAGTCAGGAAGAGGTCCGGCTCGTACTTCACCACGCTGTGCAGCTGGATGCTGTTGTCATGTAACGTGGCCTTGTGCTCGACGCTGTCACTGTAACAGGCACGGCGCATGCAGTGAGCACACATGTAGCATGCAAGTAGCAACGCATGGAGCACACACAAAGCATGCATGGAGCACCATGCAGTCTGCGTTTCACCCAGGTATGTTCCCATATTTCATGTAGGTGTGCCATTTAGCATTAAACTGTGTCAGTATGTCACATGCATCTAATACACAGAACAGGGGGTGTTTATGGCTTGGGTGGGTGGGGGGTGACTCTGTACCCCACTGCACCCCTGCGCCCTATTTCTAACCTTAACCCTGACCAAACCTTTCAGTGTCCATGTAGGAATCACTCTTAAACGTTAAAACCACAGCCAATACATTCAGACACATTAAGCAAAAGTAAATTAGGATCATCAATAGTGATGGTTAAATGTGGGCACTGAAAGTTACTTTTAGCAGTGCCGTTGCTGTGATGTTAGGTGTGGAAACACGGTGTTACCTGACAGATGTGGTGTGGAGCGTGTAAACACGGTGTTACCTGACAGCTGTGGTGCGGAGCATGTAATGTGGTGCAGAGCGTATAAACATGGTGTTACCTGACAGATGTGTTGCGGAGCATGTAAACATGGTGTTACCTGACATCTGCTGTGTTAAATGCGTAAACACAGTGTTACCTGACAGCTGTGGTGTTGAGTGAGTAAATATGGTGTTACCTTACAGCGGTGAGGTTTATCTGCACTTTGTTGAGCAGAGACGTGCAACTAAACTCAAACTCCAGCAGGAAGCTGACCTGCATGTAGAGACAGTACAGTGGTCAGCTGAGAGGGCGCGGAAGCACATCTGATTTTGAGGAACTGGGAGAGCAGCCAACACACCTTGGACTGGGAACGGAAGACAGGGTAGCTGATGTTACAGGAGTGGCTGCCGGTTCTGAGGGCCGTGCACTCAGTCTTAAACTGGGGGTCTTCCTGTGGAGACAGAGAGGAAGGAGGCACCTGGGCTCTCTTAGGGTTCCTCAATAAGGGTCACCTGTTAAGATGACGAATCAAATAATAGTTTCTGAAGGATCTAATCATATCCTGGTTGACAAGCAAATGTGTGATTTAGTGACAAATGCAGATCAAAGTTCTTTGTTGTATTACATGAAAATGGAGTGAGTTTTGGTTTCTAACACTGTAGCATGTGGTGAGGAAACCTGACTTTAATTCTCAGCTTAGGTTTCATCCCAAAACCAACAAGGAATGGACTGAGTGAGTTTTGCAAATTTGCTCTGATACAGTAGAAACTACAGGCATGTATCCGCCTCACAGCCACATGCTTCTCATACACAGCACAGGCGGAGGAGCTGTTTAGCGTTACCCGGACGCTTAGGGTGGAGAAGTGCAGGTTGGCCGAGTACTGGAGCGTCAGGCTGGAGTTGTAGGCGTTTTCTAGACGGTTCTGCAGGGTCACCTCCACCGCTAGGCGCCGACGGGGGCTCCGGATAACGTGCGGTTCCTGCCTGGAGGCCAGGGGAGACAGGGCCCGTTACGCTTTGCACGGCCGCTGTGTTTACCGGAATTGTGACATCACCCTGATTGCACCGCCCGGGTAAGATGGCGGCGAATACGGCACAATCTCTGCCCTGTACCTTGTCCCTGAGATGTCCATGCGTGCCTGCAGCACCAAGTCCGTCACACACACATCATCCTCACCACAGTCCTTGAAGAATGGGATCTGTGGGGAGTTGGGGGTTGGGGGGGCACACATAAACACTCACTTAAGCCCAGATGCCAATTACACAATGATGATGCAGGAGCTGGACAGCCAGAAGGACTCACTCACCAGGCTCTTGACTGTGGTCGGCCAGCCTTCGTCCAAGACCGGGCCGATTTCTGAATCGTTGATCTTGAAGTGAAGCGTAAAGCTGATGGGCCTGATGTAGTCAGCTGTGTCCTGTTTGCAGGAAGGAGAGGGGGAGGGTGACAGTGAGCGAGAGAGTGAGAGAGAGAAAAAGAAGGAGGGAGAGAGGAAAGGAGGGTGAAAGAGGAAAAAGAGAGGAGAGAGAAAGATGGAGAGAAAAAGAGGGAGAAGTAGGGAGAGAGATGCAGAGAGAGAAGGAAGGAGAGAGAAGGAAATGCTCATATCTCATAAACAGACAGACCCGCTTTTTTATCACATCCATTCATTAATCTATCCATCCATCCAGTGTTGCACTGATCACAGGGCACACACGCACACACCCCTCTCGTGTTCATTGTGCAGACATGCTCCCACTCACAAAGACGTGGAAGGGCAGCGTGAGACAGACTGAATCCCCAACACGGGCTTCTACCCCCGTGGCCATCTGCCGCTGCGAGCTGCTGTCGAAAAGGGCGCGTGCTGACAGCTTCCTGTCATCCAGCAAGGCCGTCACATCCAGCTCTGCGAAAGGGGTCAAGGTGGAAGCAGGGGTTAGCTTATCTGCTACACCTCAGAGTGTCACACAAACGGGGCAAAAGAGAGACTCAGACAGACAGGGGGCAGCAGAGACTCAGACAGACAGGGGGCAGCAGAGATACTCAGACAGACAGGGGGCAGCAGAAACTCACACCGACAGGGAGCAGCAGAGAGACTCACACAGACAGGGGGCAGCAGAGAGACTCACACAGACAGAGGGCAGCAGAAACTCACACCGACAGGGGGCAGCAGAGAGACTCACACAGACAGGGGGCAGCAGAGAGACTCACACAG
>JAODKE010000146.1:1330968-1341325 GCA_026779605.1 Mormyrus hasselquistii
CACACTCACTGCGATGGCGTAGCGGGTGATGTTACGGCTCTCACACTCACTGCGATGGCGTAGCGGGTGATGTTACGACTCTCACACTCGGCGAGAGCGTCCGGAAGCTCCTCGCCGTCATGTGACTCCCCGTCTGTCACCACAATCATGACCTTGGTGGCCCCCTCCCTGGCACCTCGCTCCGGACTGAAGGCCTCAGTGCTGGAATGGAGAGATGGAGAGATCAGGGAGGAGGGGAGGGGGTCTCTCCCCGCTCCCCTCTGGCTGGCCTGCCCCCAGACACCCCCCATCTGCTCGTCTTACACCTTCTCCTTCCTCCACAGTTGCTCAAACTCGCCTTTTCATTCATTAGATGACACCAAGCAGTTAGTTTGCCATGGTAACGCTCATATTTACACACTCGTCCACACACTGCAGCTGTTCAGGGCTGGGCCGGGCGTATACTCAAGCGCGACACTGTCACACCTCTGCTGAACCAACATCTGAGCCTAGCTAGCTCCCGTTTCCTTGCTTCCCATTCCCACGAAAAGCCTCCAGCTCCCTGTACTATATATAGCTGATAAAGGCAGGAGCCGCCTATATGTAGCTAACAAAGGCAGGGGGGCCTTTCTTTTTACCACTGTGGTCTCTCCTCATGTCGCCGGGTGGTAACCAGGCACCAAACCTCAGCGTCAGGCCACATAGCTGTTCACCAGAACTCAGCATGTGTGCAGGAATGACTAATATGTTATCTGAGATCACACGGTCAGGGTACCGCGCTTAGGCAGTAAAAACAGGAGCGTGGTTTTGCTCCAGCCCTGGAAACTAGCAGACAAACACAGGCCCGGGAATGGCAGGGCAGAGCCAATGTGCAGGAGTTGCGGCTGCCCCCAGGCTGTCAGAGGGGACCGTGCAGCTCAGAGGCACGCAGGATGGGCTAGAAATGCTGGGATATGGACGCCGTGCAGGAGGCAGGCAGGCAGGCAGAGGAAAGCAGTGAGACAGACAGTGAGACACATGTGTGGACACACTGCCTCCCTTTCAAGCCTCACCTCCCTTCACACACACACGCACACACACACCCGCGCCTCGGCCCGCTCTGAGCGGCGCAGACGGGCCGGTCTGAGAGGCGGGCAGGGCCAGGCGGGCGGCTCAGTCATTCGCGGGCATGCCTCCAGTCGGGGCCTAAATATAACAGCGTGGCTGGCCACAGAAAAGCCCGAGTTAAAAACAACCGTCTTCCCCCCATCCCGCCTGCAAATTACACAGGAGAGGGGGGGGAGAGGGGTGGAGGGGGGATTTAAGGACAAAGGGAGTCATGAAGAAAAGAAAGAGGGGTATAGGACAGAACATGGAAAGGGGCTAGACAGCAGAAAGATGGAGCAGATGAGACAGGGGTAAATAAAAGGGAGAATGCAGAGCGTGGAATGGGCGTGAAGCTTTTGGGGTGATGAGAAAACGTCTGAGGGAGGGTGCGTGGAGAGAGGAAGGATGACAGAACTGTGGAGAGAGTAGGCGACAGGGTGGGGGGGGCAGTGTTAATTGTGAGGTCTGCATCTATTCATAGCCTGTTTATGGGGGGGCGGGGTTAAAGGCGCAATGGTAAGTCACTTCAGGACCCTCCTGCTTCAGCTTGTGTGGGCCATGCAACATATGCAGTGTGTTCGTCTATCCGTCTGTCCGTGGATTCACCGGTGCATCCTTCCATTCATCTATCTATCTGTCCATCCGTGTTCCAACCAATTCTCCAGTACAGCATCTCAAGAAGGAGGCAGTGTAAGGCACACGGCCTGGGGATGCCCTGGGCAGGGCGCAAGTCCATCGCAGGACACGTGCAGTCATGCACTGACTGCGTGTCTTTGGACTAGAGGAACCCCGGGCATAGGGAGAACATGCCAACTCCGCACGCTTCATACATTTGGATTTTTTTTGGGCGGTTGTTAGGAATCATTTGATTCAGTCAGCCGGAGCGAACGTTCATGAGCGCATGAGAGAGCGCGAGCACGTTTGGGGTTGCGTGTGCCAGTGCCGGTGAGCGTGTTGACTCAGCTGCAGGGTGCGACGCTAGCCCTGGGAGGGCCACAACCTGCAACCCTGCTGAAGCAGCTCTTCCCGACATCAAAGAGTGACGGATGGACGTGTTTTTACAACCCGCTTTCCTTCCTTCTTGGGCTGAAAGTGTTATTCTTCCAGGAACGGAGGACAACGTGAGGAGGGATGCTAGCGGAGATGTGAGGAGGCGAGGGCGAGTGGCTGGGAGGACGAGCAGGCGGCTGGTGCTGAACTTCGGCTAAACCGCGTAAAAATAACAGGAACATTGAAACATACCAGAGAGCAATACAGGCATGTTTATCTAAATTTCAATAATTCTGGTGGGGTGGCCAGACTGATAGCAATCTCAGATACTAAAAATGGTACTCAAAAATACAGACAGCATATTCTGACACTGTGTTTGTGTGTGCAATAAAAACCGTAATTAAATTACAGGAAAGCACTAATGGGATGGTTATCACTAGTCTGATCTCTGCACCTTAGAAACATAACCAGCTGTGCTCTCCTTGGTACAGTGGTGACGCACGGGGGCAGGGCTTACCATCCAGTGCGGATGGCGTACGCCGTGCGCGTCTCACGGCCCTCCTGCCGGCTGATGTTCTTGGCGGCCTCCACCACTTCCTGTGTCGTCTGGTAGTCCTTCAGTGACCACTCGTGCGTGGTGACTTCGCCATACTGCAGCACCCCCACCTGCAGGGGGCAGGGTTGGGCTCCATGTTGACATGATAGCATTACGCAATTGCTGCAGATTTGTATGCTGCACCTACATGATACGACTCTCTTGTTCCAACACATCCCATAGATGCTGTATTGGATTGAGATCTGGTGACTGTGGAGGGCATTTGAGCACAGTTCAAGTTCAAGGAACCAGTCTGAGATTATATTTATGGTATTTCCTGCTGGTAGTAGCCATTAGAAGCTGGGTACACTGCGGTCATGAAGTGATAGACGTGCTCAGCAACAATAGTGAGGTAGGCTGTGCCATTTAAATGATGCTCAATTGGTACTAAGGGGCCCAAAGCTTGCCAAGCAAATATCCCCCACACCACCACCAGCCTGGATTGTTGATACAAGGCTGGATAGAGCCAAGCTTTCATGTTATTCATGCCAAATTCTGACCCTACATCTGAAAGTCAGGGCTGAGACTCATTCCAATCTGCCTTTGTCCAATTTCGGTGAGCCCCTGCCCACTGTAGCCTCAGTTTCCTGTTCTTTGCTGACAGGAGCAGCACCCAGTGTGGTTTTCTGCTGCTGTATCCCATCTGCTTCAAGATTTGACAGGTTGTGCGTTCAGGAAAGCTCTTCTGCATACCTTGATTTTAACAAGTACTTATTTGAGTTTCTGTTGGCTTTCTTTCAGCTTGAATCACTCTGGTCATTCTTCTCTGACCTCTGCCATCAAAAAGGCATTTTCGCCCAGAGAACTGCCTTTCACTCAATGGGTTTTCTTTTTTGACCCATTCTCTGTAAACCCTAGAGATGATTGTGTGTGAAAATCCCAGTAAATCAGCGGTTTCTGAAATAGTGTTGTAGTACTCATCGAGTCTCAAGACCACGTTTTTTATAGTCTTGGTCTTGTATTGGAATTGACTTTATTTTGACTTGGTCTTGTCTCGGTCTTGGACATAGTAGACTCGAGGTTTTATTTCAAGACCAGTCAAGATTACTCATTAAAACACCTCGATATTTATCACAATGGGTTAATATCTACCCGACAAACACACCCATTAACCTCAGGCTTGTAACTTTGGATAGGTATAGCACAGACATGAATCGCATATCACTGAAATCAAGAGAATTTATGTGATCCGGTCATCCAAAATATTCCAGAGTAATCCTGTGCGCAATGAGGCATATATTTTAAACATATTCCACGAAAAACCACCCCTAATAATCCATAAAACATTGATATTATTCATATCAGATGGAAAACAAAGCACATGTTCGCTTCCACAATAATCTATGGACTCTTATGTCCGTGTTTATGCAGTGAATCATAAACTAAACAATGCTTTTCTATTTCATTTTCTTTCAGATGTTTCACAAGTTACCAAATTGGTGCAAAATCTAAGATATTCCTTTCCGCCTGGCACTAACCATGTATTCCTTCACAATTCTAAGCCATAGAAATGTCTCCAATGAAACCCCTGCATTTACACATCAAATTATGACATATCTGAGTAGCCCAGAATGTCCTGAAAAAATTTCATAAAGCACATGTGGGTAACTCAGGTACACACCATGTAAAAGCCTAAAATCACGGAAAAAAAACGCTAAAAAATGGAAAGGATTCAAAGGTTTAATACAGTACCGTGATTATCCTGCTTCAAAGTTGAAATGTAACCAAAAAGGTACATCTTATTTGAAAAAAAAGAACAGAAGGTTTATTTTAAGTTTTAAATTTTAAGAAAACACATCGATAGTTCAAATTATACGATTATCCTGCTTCAAAGTTGAAATGTAACCAAAAAGGTACATCTTATTTGAAAAAAAGAACAGAAGATTTATTTTAAGTTTTAAATTTTAAGAAAACACATCCATAGTTCAAATTATACTGATATAAAGTATTGGCCATACTGCCTAGCCCCAATGCTGCCTATGCTCCACATTTTATAGTGTGTTGTGTTATGTAGACTCAAACATGACACTCCTTCTGATCTTGACTTGGTCTAGCCCTGCCTTGGTCTTGGTCTTGTCTCAGTCTCGATACACTCTGGTCTTGGTAATGACTTGGTCTCAGTTTAGGTGGTCTTGACTTCATAACTATTCTGAAATACTCATATCAGCTCATCTGGCATCAACAGCCAAACCACATTCAAAGTCACCTAAATCACTTTTCTTCCCCATTCTGGTGTTTGATGTGAACATTTACTCAAACTCCTGACCTGTATCTACATGATTTTATACAGTGTGCTGCTGACATATAATTAACCCATCAGATATTTGCATCAACTAACAGCTAAAGAAGTGTACCAAACAAAGTGGCCAGTGAGTCGTCAGTTCTCAGTTATCCCATAACTTCGAGGAAGGTAAGACCTTAACTTGACATTGCAGGCATTGCCCAATACCACACTCCAAACCATTCAGTAAGCGTGTCATGGGGTAGTTAATGGAGGCAAAGAATAGCAACACTGTTGAATGCCTCACATGTTAAAAATATCGTAAATTGCAATATTTCTTTTATTTTGTTGAAGGGGTCAGTTTGCATTTACAGCTGTAAAACTCTGCCTTTCATTTTCCCAAATATTTTTAACAGGCCTTCAAATTTCTAAAGAGGATGTTTAAAAAAGGCCGTAAACTAATTCATTTGAAAGACTGATGAAGTTTTCACTTTATCTATAAACTAATGCATTAACCATATATACAAAGGCTACTAAGAGCTAAATAAAAGCCTAAATAGATCTGATTCTGGCTTTTGCTCATATACAGATTCTATATACATATGATTGCACTTCTCTTTGGAACAGCAAAAGTTTGATTTTTATTTACTTATGTTGGCACAAGTTAGTTATTACTATATACATACTAAATTGGACTTATTTCACATTAAAAACAAACCTCATGCATTAATTACCATATTTAAAAAGTGTCCCAAAAATTTTGTAAATGCCCCTGTTTTTTAGACAGTGGTGGCAATAGTTACCCCCCCCAAGTATTTTTTAAGTTTCCTATACTGCCAGTCCCATATCTCCACGTTCAAGGTAAATGTACAAGGCTTTGGTGAAAAACATCAGCTATATAAACACATTCAAAATAAAATGTGAAACGAGAGCAAACGGCCCTTCGTTCCCATGACTGCAGCAGAAATCTGACTCTGAGACTGGCGTTGGATCAGGCTGTTTGTGCAGGAGGGGGGGTCAACGACCATCTTTAGTACCGTGAGCTCCTGCTGAAACAGGCCGTTTTAGCACCATTACGGTCTGTCCAAAAGCGCTGGATTTCTCCTTGTTTCCTCCCCACTTGCCTCCCACCCCTTCCTCACCACACCAAAACCAAAACATGCGCCCCCCAGCCCCACCCACAGCAGTAATACTCCCAACTGTGAGGCCGTCTTTCTTTGGTTCAGTCCCTACTCATTTCTTAACATTTTTTTTATTGTGAGGTTCAAAATGACATTTAAGTGAAATCTTCACACAGGAAAAATGTTAAGACTAAGTTACACAGGGGTGTTTGAGAATTCATCCTCCTTTCCGCCACTTATGGTCAGGGTTGTGGGGGTTAGGGGGCAGCATAAGTCGCACTCTAGATGGGACACCAGCCCATAGCAGGACGCACACGGGACACACACAGGACACACTCACTGACCTGCATCTGGTCTGGACTGATGTGGAACTTGCTCAAGATGTTGCTTAGAAAGTTCTGCACCTCGAACCAGGGGTAAATACTGTTGGAGCCATCCAGCACGATCACGATGTCCATGAAAGTTGAACATCCTGATACAAACACACACACACAGATACAAACAGTCTTTTCCAGATCAGAGTTGTGACACCAGGGGGCGCTGTGTCGGGCTCATCACGCCTTACTCTGGGCAGTGGGCGCGATGGTCTCCCGTGGCTCCAGGCTGTCGCTGACAGAGGCACAGATTCCTGTGCTGAATACTGACGTCCCGCACTCCTGTGACCACAAGGGGGCGCATGCCTGCAAGGGCCGGGGAAGAGAGGGTCACCGATGCCACATGTTGGCAAAACTGCAGGTGGGTAATCAAATTAAAAAATCTGGATGAAGTGAGTATGTGCACAGGGGACCCAATGCGAGGCAGAATAACAGAAAGAGTGTGACAATTGTTCACAAACGTTGGCAGTTTTCATAAGTGCTTTCGCAGAGCCAGAAGTCAGACCAATAAAATGTAAGGCACACAAAACCAATGGGAGAGTGAAAGAGGGGGCTCACATAAAAATTTTTCAAAGCCACTATTTATTTGACTTTTCTACCAAACAGAGGAATGGCGGAGGTTAGGAGAGTGGAGCCCACATCAAGATGAAGGGAAAAAGGAAAGATTCACAGTAAGGAGGTGAGGGAGGTGAAAGCACACCATCTCTGGCTGCCTTGTCATTACTGCAGCCCGAGGCAGCTCTGTGATGGACACACAGACGGGCAGCGAGGGCCTGATGCTCGGAGACCTGGCCCCGCCTTCCCAGGCCTGTTATTACCGAGGGCCAGCGCTGCATTCCGATCCCCATATAGCCTCGACCGCAGGGGCACGCACACACTCAGGGAGGGGTGACTCCCAGCGACACGGAAGCGTGCCGGGCCGGCCCCGTGGTGAACTGCGAATCACTCCGCACCCGGAGCATAGGTCACCACTGCTGGCGCGGCCACCTAGCAATTCCGCTAAACCACCGTGGAGCGGGCGTGCTTTCCAGAGAAACCAGAGCGATCCGGCTCCGAGCGGCTCCCAGGAGGCAGACGTGGATGGGGAAGGGGCGAGAAAGCGGGGGTGATAGGGCCCAAGGGAGAAAGAGGTGTGATCTGTCAAGGATGAAAGCCGGACTGTGATTTAATCTACATGGACGATTACTCATTCTGTGATAGACTGAATCAGAGTCCGCAACATAAGTTCTCTCTGCCGCCACGTCACCCCTGTGTGCATCACTTGTTTTTCAGTTCCTTGTTTGTTAGCTGGCTCATCCACTCTGGTTTATCTGCCTCCCTTCCCACACGGTAAGCCGACTCAGGCCTTGGGTCACACCGCAGTAAACAGGGCGTCCGACCAGAGGAAGTGTGGTGGGGAGCGGCAGAGGTGGTCAGGAAGGTGGCCCTTAATCTGGGGAGTTTCTGGACCGCACACCGAAGGATGATTGAAGCACAAGCATCAATGATCCTCCTCAGGCCTGCAGAATTTCCGGCCCTGACGTCTACCTTTAATAATCTACAGACTCGCAGCTTAGCACATGCTGCACACTGTAGCCACATTTCCACTCTCTGTCACCGGTACTTTGTTACCGGCAGGATAAGCAGCTACTACGAGGAAGAGGATAATGCAATGAAGAGGTTACCTTCATGAATAGGATACCACGATGAGAATAACCTCATGATGCAGAGGATATCACAATTAAGAGGGCACCACGAGGAAGAGGAAACCTTGATGAAGATACCATAATGAAGAGGGTACCATGGTGAAGGGGACACTACAGTTAAGAGGCTACCGTTAGGAAGAGGATACTACAATGAAAAGGAGACCGTGATGATGAGGAGGCCGTGATGAAGATGAGCCCATGATGAAGATGAGCCCAAGATGAAGAGGAGAGAATTACGAAGAGGATACTAATAAGAAAATCAGGCTAAACAGACTCTACACAGCACAGGGTTCCACGGGCAGCACATCTGACGAGAGCAGGCATGGGTGTGCCCTCACCAGAAAGCCATCCGGAGTGTCTGGGCTCAGCGTCATGCCCAGGTGGGCATTCTTCAGGTGCCGAGAGACGTTCTGCAGCGCTGCCTCCCCTGGACAGGTGAGACACAGAGACAGTGGCTTGCTTAGGTCTCCCCGTCTGTTCCCATTATGCTTCATCAAACAAGGCCTTACAGTGAGAGTATACACACACAAACAACATTCCCCTTGTAGATGGCTTCAGTTCCAATTCTGTTTAGAAGGCAATCCCTCTAGTGCTAATTCAGTACAGAGTCACATGGAGCCTGCAGCCTATCCCAAACAGCATGGAGCAGTGTTCCCCCGTTGAGGACCCCCAGACGGTCCACGTTTATGCTCCCTGCCACACAGAGTGTATTTTTACTTTCTGGGAGGTGGGAGTGAGCAAAAACATTCAGCATAGAGCGCAGAGCTAGGGATATCTTGGATGAGTCCCCAATTAATGCTGCTCCTTCAGATAAACTCACCTAGGTTGAGTTTTGTGCAGTTTGAATTCCTCTCATCCCCCACAATGCATTTGTAGATGTCCCCTTTCCTGTGATTGGATGGCCCATCCCATGGGGCTCCAACCAACATCCTTCCAACACAGAAACGTACGAATCAGAAAACACACCTACCATATATCACTATTATCTGCATATTTGTCCTGCATACAGTTTAATCCAGACCGAGCGATCGATCCCCCCATCCCACTCAACAAATTATACCATCGGAGATCACCCCCCCCACCCCGGTTCAGAAGCAGACCTTGGCTTGGCATGGTGTCACTCATGGAATTTGAACCTCAGGGAAAATTATTTGGGGATCCCTGTTATATAAACTTATAGGGAAAAACACAGCTGGTAAACTGTAAATTTTAACGCGGAGTTTTGGGGAATAACTATAATTAAAAGCAACATAGGTGGGATGTAAAGGAGAAAAAGTTTTTACCTGCACTCTGGTGCCAACAGTGTTATTTATATCAGGAATTCTCAGCTTTTTAATTTTTGTTCAAAGTCAGAGGACCAGAACAATTTTCAATAAGAAAACAAACTGACAGCAACTTTTAACAAATTGACAATGACTTTTAAAACCAGATAGTGTGGGCAAAGTTTGGTGGTTCTACACTGTATTTTTGTACCTCAAATCATGTTAAGCCATTTGACGATAACCATACTGATTCATAAGTTGCATTGCCAGCTGTGTCCTTCCTAGCTTGCAGCTCGGTCCGCATCCGAACATTGAGAACCTCTGGTTTATATCATTGAGAACCCCTGGTTTATATCATTGAGAACCCCTGGTTTATATCATTGCCCTTCTCATCCATTTTAAAGTTTGTGTGCGCGGTAATTTTTTTCAACTGCCTGTTTTTTTTTCTGGATTCTCTTTGCCCCTAATGTCTGCCATTTGTACACGAGTCACCGGTCACATCCCGTTTGACCAGACTGTGTTGTCTGACACCGTCGGCAGCTCACAGCTTTTCACCGTCGGCCTCGTGCTGCATCACGGAGGAGCCGAAGAGGGCGCCGTCGGGCCCACTGAAGATCCTGGGCCTTTTCACATCCACGTTGAAGCAGTGGCACAGGCCTGCTGGCGGGAACGGGAGGACAGTGGAGCGAGGTGCTCCGGTCACAAGCCGCAAGCAGACACATGCTGCTGCAACTGCAGCTATGTTGGTGCACAGAGAACACAGACCTGTGCATGCACAGTTACAGGCAGGGCTGGACTGGTCGCCCAGCATACTGGGCATTTTCCCAGTAGGCCGATCGATATGTGGGCCAGGAAAAGTTACCATGGGGACAAACCCTCCCCCCTCACACACCGCACAGTTTATTGTGAGGGACACTGAGGTATAAGGCCCATTTTTAACCCCAGTCCAGCCTTGCTTACAGCTAATGGCTAAGCCTTGCCTCTGGTTTTACACATTCAAAATGGGACACAGACAGGTACAAAAATTAAAAACTACAAAGCAAA
>JAODKE010000146.1:1382548-1395082 GCA_026779605.1 Mormyrus hasselquistii
TCCAAACTGAAATGAGAATCAAAGTCCTGAATTACATGTTTTAGTGCTGGGGGGATGGGATGGAAGGGGAGGGGACCTCTGTATTGAATCTATACTTTTTAATAACTAAGGTAGATGCATCATCAAATTGCTAAAGATGGATTCATTTTCATGACTATCAGTGTTTTTTATTTATTAATTAATTAAAACCCAGGACAGAATTTGGGCAAAGTCTGTAAGTAAATAAATACTGTAGCGTGGAGATACCGGCGGGCAGCGCAGCATGTTGGACTGATGCCAGCTTGTAAATAGTTCTTAGTAATTGCTTGAGTCATTATAAATGTGCTGTGTGTTATGTCATGTATAATCGTTAATGTTTATTGTTGTTGTACATAGTGTGTGCGTGCGACTACTGGGCACTGCAAGTGTGTGGGTTGCAGTAATACAGGTGTACAGTAGAAAAGGAATGGCATTTTCAGCCATCAAAATGTGTGTTTATGGCAGTTCTGGGACCCTGATGGATAGGAAACCACAACCTTTATTAACATATTTCCTACTTTCCAACAGCCTGTTGTTTCACCCAAAAGCCACAAATTAGGGTTTGCAAAGTAAACCTAAGGTTAGGGTTAGAAAAAGTATGGCATTTTCGGGCATTAATACATGTGTTTCTGGCAGTTCTGGGCCCATGATGGATAGGAAACCACAATTTAGCATGCTTTAGTAGCATTTTTCCTACTTTCAGCCTAACACCCCAAATTAGGGTTGGCAAACTGAGGCTAGGGTTAGGGTTAGAAGAATTATCGCATTTTCATCCATCAAAATGTGTGTTTATGGCAGTTCTGGGCTCCTGATGGATAGGAAACCAATATTTAGCATGCTTTAGTAGCATAACCCTAACCCTAACCCTAACTTTCTAACAGCCTGTTGTTTCACCCTTATGCCACGAATTAGGGTTTGCAAAGTAAACCTAGTGTGGCGTTTGCTGGTAAGGACAAGGCAGGAAGGCGAAAATCCAAAAAGGGGTTTTAATGGAGGACGGACAGGGTACACAACGACGCACATCAATGACAGATCTGGGGAATACTGGCTCTGACGCAAACTAAATACACAAGACAATCCGAAAATAACAGGAAACAGGTGATCACAATCGGGAATTAACACGAGGTACCGAGGTGGGCGTGGCACACATGAGGATCGGACGAGCATGACAGAACCCCCCCCCCCCAAAGGCATGCACTCCGGGCGTGCCTCAGGGGAGGCGATGGACGAGACGAGACCAGGGAGAACAGAACCTGAAAAACAAGAGCAAAAAAACATCAGCGGGCGACCGGGAACAGAACAGACACACAGAACAAGCACAGGGGCAGGAACCAAGACAGAATCTGACAAAGGACGGGGAACACGGACAGACAGACCAGGAAGGGAGACACAGGGGGAACACCGACAGGCAGAACAAAGGGGCCAGGAGTGAACAAAGGAGCCAGAGGGGGACGAGGAGCAGAGACAGGAGGGACAAATGGACGAGGAGCTGACAATGGAGGCCAGACGGGCAAGGTCTGGGGAGAAAGGGTAGGCCGAGGGAAAAAGGCAGGCGAGGGGTGGCAGCCAGAGGGGCTAGAGGCAACCGTGAGGCCGGAGCCGTAGGGGACATTGCAGGGGGCGAGAAAGGAGTCGGAGGGGGCACCAAGAAAGGCGAGGAGGGAGTCGGAGGGAAGACTGGCGAAGGCAAGGAGGAGGGGAAAGCCGCAGCAGGTGATGGAGCAGCCAGAGCCGGGGAAGGCACCGTCTGATAACGAGGCGACCGCCAAGGCGACTGCTGAGGCGACTCCCCGAGCCCCAGCCAAGGTGAGCGAGGGCAAGCCAGAGGGCAGGGCGGGCGGGACCCTGGCCTCGTGTCTGCATCCTCTCCCCTTTCAAGACACTGATAGGCGGGGCTCTGGTCGGGAGAACAAGAATGGTGGGCGCCGGCGGGACAGGCAGGACAGGAGCGGCTGCAGCATCAGGACGGTGCAGCGGGCGTAGCAGCTGCAGCAGACGTGAGGTTGGGCCCCTCAATTAGCGCACCCAAGGTCGGCGCCTCCCCGTACTGCGTGGTCCCTTTAAGGGATCGCGGAACTCGCGGAATAGCGTCCAATACTGCGCTGGACGCTTTAAAACTTGGACGTGCCTTCCAGTAGTAGCTCTGTGGCCGTAATGTGGGCTTTAGGTACCAGGGGGAGCGACGCGGCGATGACATCCTGGGCGATCGGGGATTCCCCCCGATCACCGGCAGGGAAATGAGCGAGAGAGAGAGAGGCAGCTCCCAAGAAGATAGCCGGCATGTCCTCTGGGCTTCTCTCTTTTGGCATCCTCTTCATTTTTCTCCAGCTTTGGCAGGTCATTTGAGGCGGGGTGGCCTTAGAGAGGATAACGAACACCTAATTGAGGTGCCCGACCTCACTTTGGCTGCAGCCACTACGCCCGCTGCATGCACTTCCGCAAGGGCGTGCGTGTCCGTGAGCGGTGCCATCTCCTGGAGGAGAGTCCCGCTCCGGCTGGCCAAATCGCGAGCTACGGGGTCCTTCTGGACCTCAGGTAGATTCAGCCAATAAATCACCTCCTTCAAGAGGCCGAGGTGTTGATCTTCGGTCTGTGGAGGCGCGTTTGGGAGATCTGTCATTCTGACCCCTAGGGTTAGGGTTAGAAAAAATATGTCATTTTCAGCTATCAAAATTTGTGTTTATGCCAGTTCTGGGCTACTAATGAATAGGAAACGACAATTTGACAACCCTTTTTAACATATTTCCTACTTTCCAGCAAGCTGTTGTTTCACCCTAATGCCCCGAATTAGGGTTTGCAAAGTGAACCAAGGCTTAGGGTTTGAAAAAGTATCGCATTTTCAGCCATTAAAATGTGTTTCTGGCAGTTCTGGGCCCATGATGGATAGGAAACCACAATTTGGAAACCCTCATCAATATATTTCCTACTTTCTAACAGTCTGTTGTTTCACCCTGATGCCCCGAATTTGGGTTTACAAAGTGAACTTAGGGTTAGAAAAAGGATGGCATTTTCAGCCATTAATATGTGTGTTTCTGGCAGTTCTGGGCACATGATGGATAGGAAACCACAATCTAGTATACTTTAGTAGCATCTTTCCTACTTTCCAACAACCTGTTGTTTCATCCTAATGCCCCGAAATTAGGGTTTGCAAAGTGAACCTGGGGTTAAGGTTAGAAAAAAGATGGCATTTTCAGCCATTAAAATGTGTGTTTCTGGCAGTTTTGGGCCCCTGATGGATAGGAAACCACAATTTAGCATGCTTTCATAGCATTTTTCCTACTTTCGAACAGCCTGTTGTTTCACCCTAATGCCCCAAATTAGGGTTGGTAAACTGAGACTAGGGTTAGAGTTAGAAAAAGTATGGCATTTTCAGCCATGAAAATGTGTGTTTATGGCAGTTCTGGGCCCCTGATGGATAGGAAACCACAATTTAGCATACCTTGGTAGCTTTCCAATAGCCTGTTGTTTCACCCTAATGCTAAAGGCATAGGAGCCTACTATTTAGTGTGATCTATATTTACAGTAAGTAGCCTATCAGTTGTATGTATGTATCATATTGCATGTAATCAGTAACTGACTGTCAAATCAAGTTAATTCAGTACAATTCCTTTCAAGATGTCTACATATATAACAGTCCTTACCTTTGTAAATAGTCTGCTTTTGTATTTAACCATGTAAATACACTTTTGATGTAGCTTATTTTAGGTTTATAATGGAATAATATAGATTTGCCATAAGATTTCCTGCGCGAGTCTGAAATCGTGAGTGGCATGTCAGATGCTGAGAACGTGCAATTTTTGTTTCACCTGAGTTGATTTATAAATTTAAATATACTTTAAATATGATTAAAGTAATATTACTTTAATAATAATAATAATCATCACAACTTTATTGATCCCTGTGGGGAAATTCTTTTATTACACCTCCCTCAACTTTGCTCTTTGTTTTTGTTGGGGCATCCAGGGAGCTGGGGGTTAAGGGTCTTGCAAAAGGACCAACAGACATGCTGAGGCTGGGTTTGAACCTGCAACCTTATGATTACAGGCACACAGGCTTAGCCCACTGAGCCACATGCTGCCCCCATACATTGTACAGTTAATAAAAAGTTATTAATAGTTATTAAAATTTATACAGTTGTTAAAAAGCGAAACTTCCACGAACATGAAATCACCAACGTCTATTTATCCAACATGTTACATAACACATACAGAGTTTGAAAACTTTTCTGTTGTATGATTTCAGGACAGATCAGCCACTTTACATTACAGCTTTTTGGGTCGCTTTGCTGTTGCTATTAACATTAACGGCACATTAGCGCAGACAAAGGGCTGCATACGCCGACCTACGCTTCATTCATTAACTGCACTCCGACCTTCTTGTCCACGGAAATCCCTTCATCCACCTCACCCCCAACTTTTGCCACCGACAAGAAAGGGTGTGAGGTCATTTATTTCAAGGATATGCCTATATGTAATAACGAAGGAGTATGCTCATGGGGTAACTATAATTTTTTGCATGTTTGTAGTTTGTGCCAGGTCTTCCCTCATCCAAAAATGATCTGCCCTCACCGCCCATCACGTTTCCGACCTTCGCAGGGAGGGAACACCAATTCAAATTCAAAGACTTTCTGAAACTTCATCCTTCTTTTCCTGTCCACATCTCAGCTCTTTCCTCTCACCCTGATTCTGTTTTTGTGGATTATTTACTCACTGGTCTAACTCAAGGCTGTAAAGTAGGCGTTATTGCAGATTTGTCCAAAATGTTCATTGCTAGAAATCTTCAGTCTGCCGTGCAAGACCCTGAAACAGTCTCCTCTCTTATTGACAGAGAAGTTAATAAAGGCTATTTGAGTGGCCTCTTCTTTTCTCATCCTTTTTCTATTTTTCATACCGGCCCTATCGGTGTGGCCACTCAAAAATATTCTGGGAAAAAGCACATGATTTTTCACAAAAAAGTCTAGCCCCCGCTCCGGTTTGTGCAAAACGTGGCTTTAATAAGCACAGACAGGCAGACAGGACAGGATCAGATTCTACGCAAGGAAACATCAATGATAAGTCTAACACACTAGGGGAAGACGTGGACTGATACAGTATACACCAGACAGGTTAAACTAAACATGTTATGTTAGCAGGTAAAGGCTCTTTGCTTGCAAAAGCCGATATTTTGGATGCCTTTAAAATAATTTCAATCCATCCTTCTCAATGGCCCTTGTTTGGTGTTAAATGGCAATCACAGTTTTATTTTGCAGTCAGGCTCAGTTGTTGAAGTAGTCCATCTATATTTAATTGTCTGGCTTCTGCCTTATCCTGGATACTAAACAAATCGAGGATCAGTTTTGTCCTGAACCTACTTGATGATTTTCTCGTGACCTTCCTCACAACCTGGCACCTCACTGTCCAAATTAAAAAATACGTTTTCAGAATTATGTATCCCCTTATCGGACGAGAAAACCATCGGTCCGCTCACTTCCCCGGAATTTTTGAGTATCATGTTAGACAGCAATGAAATGAAACCTTTTCTGCCCATGTAGAAATTGAATCGCATCCCAGAAATCTGCCACTGGTTCATACGCTCGTTCTCGGCCTCCAAACGCGAATTGCTTTCTCTTTTAGGGCACTTAAACTTCGCCATGCGTATCATCACACAGGGTTGGTCATTTATATCGCGTCTACTCGATCTGTCGAAAACCGTTTCCGGGTTGAATGATGGCTGTTTTCCTGACCTTAAATTCTGGATCTCGTTTCTCAATCATTGGAATGGCATTTCATTTTTTTACAAACACACAATGGGCACTGGTGAACCCCTTCACAAGAGGTAAATAAGTACCTTAGGGCACACTTGCAGTGTACATAATCATAATATACTGCACTATTCAGTATATAATACTATATAGAGGGATTCTACAGTTCAAAGAATTACAGAGTGGTATTGGTGAAACCAGTAACAGTAGATCACCTCCCCACAAATCCTGATGTCAAGGTAGTGGGACGTTCTGGGACAGACCCCTGTCACTGGGCAAAAGAAAGTTACCTACCACACTTATTTTGGTTAGACCACTTATTTTGTCTGTGTTTCCAGTAGAAATGTCATTTCACCTCCCATCTCATTGTGTTTGGTTTCTCCTGTGATTCCTGCCTCTCTTAAGCAGCTGGATCAGAGACAGAGCAGCAAACACCTGCACCGCTGAGGGTAGGGAGAGTTAGAGGAAGACACGAGAGAGGGAAAGAGAGTGAGCTTAGGACATGAGTGAAGTTTAGTAAGAACAGAGAGTAAGAGAGACTGCAGATACGCAGAGTGGTGGAGCTGCCTTAGAGGTAGATGAAGCTCATGGTGAATCTTCCCTTCAGGCGGAAACGGTGGTTTCTGAGACGTCGGAAGGGCAGCCAGCCGGACACCAGTACCAGCTTGTCGGTATTCTCAGCCGCCTTGGCTCCAGCGCCATCTCTGGTAAGATACATAAATACACATGCGGAGCTCAGAACGGTTCTGTTTTTTAACAAGACCTTCTTACACAAGAAGTCACTGAGCGAGTACTATAATACCACCCACCGCCTTTACTGTTATATTCATTTATAATGCTCATCTTTGAGAAGCTGCCCAAATGTGATGTTGGGAAAGAAGCTAAATAGTCCTGTGACCTAGTAGGCATATTTTAAACCGTATAATCAGAAGACGGCCTACCTGTTTTTCTCGTAGGTCACTACGTCAGCGACACCTTCAGCGTGGAAGAGAAGGGCTGGCTGTCTGTCAGCGACCACATAGTGACCAGGTCAGACAAGGAGCAGGTGCTGAGGAAGAGGGAGAGCAGCGCGTACATGCTGTTCTACACCCAGCAGGTAAGCAGAGAAACACTGAATACATTCTGTTATATTACATCCAGCAGCTAAATACAGACACGGTGGATACATATTCCCCACCCAAGACACAGTTACACACCTCACTGCAACATGTCAGACCTTCAGAAATGTAAAACCTAGTCCTTTGTTCTCTATGCTACACCAATGAATGCCTGCCGCTTGTACCACTTGATGAATATGTAATGTGGTACATGTGCTCTTTTGTAGGAGTCCTTACACTGAAGACCGCTGATTCCTCCATACTGGGGACTAATACTTCAAAAGTAGGTAATAGCTGTGGTTTCTGGTTTTGTTGAGCCAAAGAGGCCCAATTAATCGGCCCTTTGCAGATAACATTGGCCACCCCTGCATTAGAGTAATAGACTGACCGCATTCTATATAGGGCTTGCTTGTATTGCTGCAGGCTGTCAGACCAAACCAACTTGAAAACCTCTAAAGCTGTAGATTTTGTGAGGAACATCTGGTGGTTTTGACAACTGTTTTTTTTCCAAACGTGCCATTTCATCCAAAACTTGACCAAACGCTATATTAAAGTTATGTGTGACTTCCTTTACATTTGTACTAGACATGAACTTCACATCACGTTCGGCATTAATAAACCGCAAGACATTTTTACCATTTAGGTTGCATATCATAATAATCTTTTCTGTCGCTGTCAGAGAACAGCATCAACCACCCAGATTGCAGCTGACACCTCCCACCATGGACTTTTCCAAATACTCCCTTCCAGCAAGAAGATGAGATCAATCAAGACCAAAACCGGCACCTAAAGTAATGCCATAGTGAGCCCCGCCCGCCAATGCTGCATTGCATTGTACCATGCAGATTAACTGCACTAGATGCATTATTTTATGTGCATCATTTATTATGTTAATTGCATTGACTGTTCTCCACAGCATCCCAAAGTCAATACCTTTTATGTATAAGTACTTGGCTATAAATTCTGATTCGTGTCTCTGCACTGACCGACCACTAGGGGGCACCATTGCTTTATTTTTTTGACTGCTCACCCAGTTGCTCAGGATGCATCCACCTTCTTTCCAGACCATTTGCTGTGCACAAATATTAAATGTATATTTTATAAATGAACAATGAAAATAAAAACACTTTGACATAATTTCTAGCACATCATACTGCCTGAATAGTAGGAGGAGCTAAAGATAGTTACTGGCAGAAACATTTTGGGTGGACCCAAAACGGAGAATTCAACATGAAGGTGTGGGAACTGGTGAGGACAGGGAGAGATGAGTCCCCCTCAATATTATTTTTGATTTATCCACCTCCCCCCCCCTAAATAAATAGACTTTTGTATAAAATTAAGTTCCTCCTTCAATATCAAACTCTGTCCGGCACGGTTGAGTGTATGCTTGCTCTCTGAATCGTTGGTACACATTAAGGTATTATCGCTGTACTTCATTTACTAAAAATTAAAAGTTGTGTTGGGTGCTTCTTTGCCTCTGCGGCTGTGTGAGTAAAAACGTTTAATGCACAGCTTGGACAGCATTAATCACTGTTAATACCACTGTTACTACACACCTGGCTTACATAATTTTGTCTAAAATAATTGTTTTCACTTTCACTATCCAAAAATGCATTTATCAGTAGAGAACCCAAACCACCATCATTAAAGAAAATTCTGTTTCTAAGATCCAAAGCCTGTAAGGAGTTTGCCCATTGATGTATAATAATTGATTTATAATAGCCCAATGATTTTATATAGTGATTCGCCTGGCTAGGACTACGAGTGTAGCTATAGAAAACTAATGAACATCCTTCTGACCAATCAGATTTGAGAATTCAACAATGCTGTGGTATAAAAGTCCACTAAGTCACAGCAACATTTACATCCTAATTAGAGCAGGTGTCTGTTCTCTACGGCCCACTAAAATAATGAAATGCAATGAAATGAAATCCAATGCAATGAAATAAAGCTGTATTTTCCATTTGTACAAGTAGGAGAACAGGTACATCAATTGTGCTTTTTTTTTCTCGGGGTCAATCTGGAGTCCCATAACATTTTTCTGCGACATTCCATAAATGCGTTACTTTCTGCAATTTGAACTTTATTCTTAACATATTAGACATGCATTTACTACATGGGAGCACAAAGCGTCTATACTAATGAAAACTATGCATGAAATATTCTAGATGCTATAAGCAAGGCTGCTGTGACTGCAGACATTACGGCACTTGAAACAGGCTGGTTGCATTAACAGCCTGGAGCCGTAAGATTTGGCTGTAGGTTATCTTGGTTTCCCTTAAAGTGAACTGGCCTTCAATATTTGCCGATTTTGCTACAGGCCAGGATGATGTGCTTGGTCTCTTTGGTGATGCTAATGATTCCACAGCCTCTGTTTAACCTCACTGTTATGAAGGAGAAGTTGCGGTTGCTGATGCACAGGTTTTCCATATAGATCTTCCCTCCTTCAGGGGTACATACCTCATCGATCAGTTTTTCATCCTTAGACTGGAGGAATGACTTTGTGGTCCTGTTTGGGTTGCACAGGTTGTGGTCATGTAAAAGTCTCTTCAAGCCACTTTTGTTCTTGATGCTTGGGGTATCATTGAGGACATGCCTGTGCTTAAAGGTCTTGTAGGCTTTCGTTTTGTTGCTTTGCATGCAGGGTCAGGGGTTTTCAGAGCCCCCACCAAGGTAAAAGTTGTCATCCGTGGGGGGTGAGGTGGTGATGGTAAAAGCTGCCAACTGGAGCCCCTTGCTGAGGTCACTTTTTAGCCTAGGCCCCTGGGCTTCAGCCTGGGAAAGCCCGTACAATACAGCAGCCCTGTGGTTGGGGGCCACACTGACGCATAAAATAGCAAAGCAGAGGGTTTGGAGAAGAACCAGCTTCATTGTTCATGAAAGACCTGAAGAGAGAGAAGATACAGGCTCCTTTTAGTCACGGAACGGGACTCAGATGCTGTCCTTACAGTCACATGCCCAGACCACTGTCTCGAGGCCTCAGGTGACCTGTAATCTGATATTAGGTACTCAGAGACTCAAAGATGTTCTCATGAAAATACAGATACTCATGCTGAGACCTGGGATTTGGAATGCTTCAAAACTTAAGCTTTAAAAGGACCAAACTCATGCAACCTGTGAGTGAGTAAGATAAGCCCTGTGGAAACCTCACATTAGCCACAGACTGTGAACAGGAAACAAAGATTATTCACACAAAAGCTAGATATCTCCTTCCACTGATCATTTCTTTTGCTTGCTAATATTGTAAAAATCACTTTCTGCTACATTTATCAGAAGAGTACAATATAAATACTAAAAAGAGAAACGTGCAGTGTGTGAGTGTGGTTACTATGGTCACAGTGACAGAAAGTTAGGTGGATATGTGTGCTGTTTATCATGAAGCGTGTACAACCTCTAGGCATCTTAGCAGATAACAAGAGCATCCAGACAGGCATTCATATGGGTAAATAGCTACATATCCCCCTTTTCCTAAACGCATACAAGCAATACTGGCCAATAACTGACAGGAAGTGGGTGGGGGGGGGGGGGCATAGAGGACTGTGTCTGCATTGGCCTCAGCGAGCGCAAACTGTGTCAGACTTGGCTGTGTGTGAAAAGCGAGAAAATGGATGAAGCATTTTAAATATAAAATAAAAATACCTTACCAGTGCGGTGGGCCTCTCTGTCTTAGAATTTCACCTGGGGTTTTGCATAGGAAGTGACCTCACTTCAGCTTTTAAATGTGTGACCCTGGGTGTAGGCGTGCCTGTGTGCACACGTAAACGTACCTGCCCAGGATTTGGGGGCGTGTGCACCTCAGGGGGGCAGGAGCAGGTTTGCGGGGTCAGGTGACGTGGCTCCCTGTCAGCAGGGTGGCTGAGGTGACTATAGCATTACGGGGTTATGAGCTGAGGCCCAATCGAATACCGCGCTGTGGACAGGCCAGAATCCACCTGAGAAGGCAGATGCAGTTCGTTTCATTTATGATTCTTAAATATTGATATATCCTCTTAAACAGCATGTTTAATTTTTTAAATTATTGTATTTTATTAATTTTCAAAAATTAATTTTCTGCTATTCTCTGTTAATTCATCTGTCTGGCCAAAAGTATGACACCCCTATTAATCAGGGGAATGTTTTCATCATTTTTCCTTGGCTGGTCCCAATATTAAAAATTTGAATATCTGCTGATACCAATCCAATCCTCTTCATCAACTACTAAGCATTAAATGCAAGTTTTGTATCAATGCATTTCAGTTAATATGGCAAACTGTCCACATTTAGTGTTATAGCAGCCTTGTTTGAGTTTGCTAAGAATGATATAAACTATAATGGTCATGATGCTCAAACAGAGGCTATGCCAAATAAGAAGTAGTACAAAATATACAGTGGGGCACAGATAAAAGTTTTAAGTGATAATTAACCAGAGATTAGAAAGAATAAGAGTCTGAAGACATCAAGCTTGTTTAAATGTCACTGTGTTCAGGAAAATCAGCATTAACCTCACATACACTGCAAACTGCAGTTTGGCTTTTATCTTCCTTCAGCATAAAGAACAGTAACTGCATTTCCACACGGCCGACATGACAGCTCCGGTACACGTTTGTTGTAGTGATGTACAATTTGTGAAGGAATCAGTCTTTTCAGTGAATTGGTCACACCAGTTTTCAAATATAAAAGAATCAACCTTTCTGTAGATCCACGCATTATACAGGAGCACATGTTACATTCTAAAAATCTAAAAGATATTCCTGCAATAACGAAGGGTTTTGGGAAGCACTGGCAGATCTCACTCATTCTATACCTCTGTGTAATTCAACAGACGCTGCCCAGAAATACTGTCTGAGTGAGTGAATATGTCTCAGTCTAGCTAAAGGCTAAATTACATTGGCGAGAGTCAGCTGTAGTGCTGTCTTAGTCTGTCAGAATTCTCAGGGCAGATGTGCTTTTCTTTTGAAGATTTGTTTTTCTTCCTGCCGGAATCTGAGCCAGCCACATTTGTCTTGGCGGCAAGCAGAACTTATTTTCCTATTGTTTTTTTCCGGACAAAGAACCATCTCCTGGTCTTTTCACCTCTAACTATGCAGTAACCCCCCCCAACCACCCTCACTTCTTGGTACACCTTGGCTGCAAAGGGGTGTATTGCATTTTGTTGAAAATATGCCATGCTGTTTCAACTCAATGTTATTTAGTGTGACGGCACCACCTTGTGGGCAATCTTATTATAGCATATATGCTGGTAGACAGGAAGTGGATTGCTGTATTAGAGTTAGCTAAGGACGGACAGTTAGCTGCACTGGGTTCCCTTTAAGTTATTTCTGCCTGTCAAAGCAACTTCTGTAAGATTTCATTACCATTGTTACATGTTAAAGCTTACTTGTTAGTTGATGTAATTTAGTTTAGTGTAGCATTTGATAATGTCAATTGTGTTTATTGTATCATTTCAGTTTCACACTTGCTTCAGTAAACTTAGTCAAGATCAGGTGTGTCTGGTGGAGTTTTCTGCAACGGTGTTTAGCTGTCTAGATAGCTGGCCATGTCCGTCTAGTGAGACCAGAACAGGGTGTGTGGTGAAGATGGATGAAACATTTTAAATGTGAAATAAAAGCACCTTGTGGATGCAGTAGGTGTTTCTGTGTTACTTAGAATATCCTTGAGGTGTAGCAGAGGATGTGACCTTGCTACAGTTTTTTTGACTTG
>JAODKE010000146.1:1427063-1442027 GCA_026779605.1 Mormyrus hasselquistii
ACTTATCCTGTTAAGCCTCTCGGCAACCAGGGGAACAGGAAAACACTAGGAGTGAAGGACTCAGGATGGCCAGTGACACCTGCTGGCCAAACAGGGAACAGACATAACAAAGGAGCAGGACAGGGACCAAGCATCGGATGTAGTGGTGTAATACACGCTGCCACTGGACTCTGGAGTAGTGTAAACATTCCGTAGAGTGAGCAATCACACTTTTCTGTCTGGCTATCTGATGGACGAGTCTGGTTTTGGCAGATGCTAGACAAACGTTACCTGCCAACTCTAAAGTTTGGTGGAGGAGGGATAATGGTTTTTCAGAGATTAGGCTAGGACCCTTAATTCCAGTGAACGGAACTCTTCATGTTTCAGCAAATCAAGACAATTTTGACAATTCTATGCTTCCAATTTTGTGGGAACAGTTTGAGGAAGGCCATTTTCTGTTCCAGCATGACTGTACCCCAGTGTGCAAAGCAAGGTCTATAAAGAAATTGTTGGAGAAGTTTGGTGTGGAAGAACTTATCTGGCCTGCACAGAGCCCTGACCTAAACCCCTCTAACACATTGGGATGAACTAGAATGGAGATTGTGAGCCAGGCCTTCACGTCCAACATGAGTGCCTAACTTCACAAATGCTCTTCTGGATCGGAAGTATTCAGGCCAATTATATGTAAAGTGCTTTGTGACAATGACTGATGTTAAAAGTGCTCTATAAATAAAATTGAACTGAATTGTATTGGATGAATGGTAAAAAAATCCCACAGACAAACTCTTGAAATCCTGTGCAAAGCCTTCCCAGATGAGTGCCAACTTTAACTGCAAAGTGGGGATCAACATCATATTGATGCCAATGGATTTAGAGTGGGACCTCATAAAAGTTCCTGTAGGTGTAATCACCAGGTGTCCCAATAGTTTTGTCTATATAGTGTACATTGTAAGAAACTTGGGGGCTAGGAGATGCCTTTTTCTGGGATATGAGCCACTGTCCCTTAGAACACCTGTACACAATACCCCCATAGAGTGCATTCAGAAAGTATTCAGACCCCTCATCAATCTACACTCAATACCACATAGTGACAAAGCGAAAACAGAATGTTAGCTCAGTCACACTGTAGTCTGGCACAGATCTGTGGAAAACTGCATTGAAGGTTCCCAAGTGAACTGAGCAGCTGGCGAAGAAGGGTCTTGCTAAGAGGGTGACCAAGGACATGATGGTTACCCTGGCTGAGCTCCAGAGATTCTGTGTGGGGAAGGGGGAACTTTCCAGAAAGACAACCACCACTGCAACCTGCTACTGATCGGTAAAAGACAAATGAAAACCCTCTTGGACTTTGCTTAAAGCCATCTGAAGGACTTTCGGACTATAAGAAGTATAATTCTCTGATCTGATGAAACCAAAATTGAATTTTTCAGCCCCGGTTCTAAGCATTATGTCTGAAGACTACCAAATATTGCCCATGACCTGCATGATACCATCCCAGTGGTGAAGCATGGTGGTGATAGCATCATGCTGTTGGGGGTGTTTTTCAGTGCCAGGGACTGCGAGGCAAGTAGGATAAATAGAAAGTTGAACAGAATAAAATACAAAATTGCCCTTAATGAAAACCTGCTCCAGAGCACTCTGGACCTCAGACTCAGCTGAAGGTTCACCTTCCAGCAGAACAATTAGCCTATGCATAAAGCAAAGACAACGCAGAAGTAGCTTACTGACTACTCTGTGAATGTCCTAGTGTAGCCCTGCCAGAGGCCAGACGCAACTGAACATCTCCAGAGAGACCTGAAACTAGCTGCCCACAGACGGTCCCCATTCAAAATGACAGAACTTGAGAGGATCTGCAGAGGAGAACAGAAAATCTCTGATTCCAGGTGTGCAAAGCTTGCCATATCATACCCAAGAATACTCAAGGATGTAATCGCTGTCAAAGATGTTTCAACTATGTACCAAGTAAAGGGACTGAATATTTATGTGAATGTGATGTTTCAGTTTTTCATCTTTAATAAATTTGTACAGATTGTACAGATCCTGTTTTTGGTTTGATTGTATAGGAGTATTGATTGTAAATTTAATTAAAAACAATTTTAGCCTAAAGTTGCAACATAAAAATTGAAAAAGAGCGAGTGTCTGGATCTGAACACCTTATGAATGCACTGTATAATGCTTTGCCCTTTACCTATGTAATCTATGGGTGGAGAGAGACCTCGTTCCATTTTGGCCATGCAAAATCTTACTTTACGACTACGGCTATTTCTAAACCGGCTGAAGTACCAGCACCCACTGTTTCCTTCTTTTACTGCCAGGTCGAAAATCGCCTCGATTTTAGCTGAGCACGGCGAACCCGGACGCGGAACCGGAACCATTCCTTCTTTTACATTTCTCTCCGGACAGTAAAACGTGTCTCACGTGCTTTCAACATGGCGAATCACCTTCGTTTCGTGGCGCGGACGGTTATGGTGCAGGAGGGAAACATAGAAGCGGCTTATCGCGCTTTAAACAGGTTAGTCTTTTGTCATCTTGTTATATATTTGTCGATATGTGTCGACAAATATATAATATCGTAGTTATAATCTAGCTGTTAAGGCGACGAGTGAGGAGGGTCGTCGGTCATATCAACCTTGGTAGCTGAGATCCTGACAATGTTCTTTCTTGCTGGGAAAAATATCAGAAATACAAATGGTTCTTTCATAAATGTAAAATTTTATTTCGATTTATTTTTGTTCAAAAGTTGATTCGATTGCATATTGATTAGTAAAACCTTTCCTTGATCGCATTTGGCTAATAAAAAGTTCCTAAATTGCCAAGTTGGTATATGCTAATTATAATAATTTGCGTGTCATACATTTTATAAAGTTATCAAGGGGTCATTCTTTGTTTTGATAAACACAGCAACGTGTATCTGACACAAACCATACGCCTATGTTATATATTTTAGGGTACGTTGTTTTGATTGGTATTGAAGTTGCATAAATCTGAACCCGTCAATTTTAATTTTAAGTCTTTAAAATGTAGTACAACGGCAGAAGTATGTTAACCTTGCCCAGTCCTTTTATTCTGCTGTGAACTTCATTAGATGTTTCTTGAAAATGTTCTTCCGTTCTTAGGGAAAACGGACTTCCAATTTGGCTATTCAGATTCAGAGTTGTATCTTTACCATGTGAGGAAGGTTAAATGTAAAACAAAAATCTACCCCTTTCATAATTGTTTTTCAAAATAAATAATTAAATAATCTCATAATATGGATTAGCTCTGTAATGGAACGCACAGTCAGAGACTGTTTTATTTTAGCTTATTGAATCGAAATGATTGACAGTTAGAAAGAAGCATTCATTTGAGCAGAATAACCACACGATTATTCCCCTTTCTAATAAACATTTTTAATGACCATAATGATCAATCCAGAGTTCAGTTCTAGTTCTTTCAGTTTCCGGTGAATGAGAAGCAGTGTCTGCTTGCGTATAGCCTTTGGCCACAACATGCCCATCACACTTCCTGGCGATGAGACTTTCTTGGAGCTAAAATCTAAAAATGGCATTCCACCAAAGAGTAAAATGTAGAAGCTCCTTTAGACTGAAAGACTTACTGTTAATTAGACCTTAATTAGTGAGGTTACAAAGTGTTACCCAATGCAGATAATGCTGTGTTGGCTCCACAAAATGTCTAGACAGGCTCCTTGTCTAAATTTAATAATTGATATTTTATAAATAGACTTTGGAATCTTGCCTTTTTAAAACATGTTACTAGATCCTTCTGAATGTTGTTATGCAACAGCCCTATCGTAGGATGACTCCCATTGGTTGTTTTGCTGTTTAATAGGTGGGCATGGGCCATCCTCCTCTACAGCCAATGGCTACTGAGAGGTGTAGCTTATAGATTTCATTCACAAATCCTTAACCCAACAACTCTGTACATGTGCTGCCAGCTCTTAAAGGGACAGGCGTTTCTACTGCAGTAGAGGAAAGACATGCTGGTGCAGATTCTCACAGTTTAGCCACAGAAATAAGCAGCTTTCTGTCAACCTTAGTATTTCATCAGTGTCTTCAGCATAACTTAAGCGTATTATGGGCTGTATGATGGTGTTAAATCTATCTTCTTCTGTGATAGAGAAGTTACGAAAGCTGTATAAGCTCCAAAACTTTTTAAAGATTGATTAAAATAACTAATTATGGCTGCGTGATTCGACCTAGTAAAGACGTGTCAGTTTGGTCCTTGCTTAGACAGGATGTGTGATACAAAATCGCTCTGAGTACGTGTCACAGGGTGTCCCCTCACCCATGCCTGCAGGGTGCTGACTCTGGACGGACTCATCGATACGGTCCGACGCAAGCGCTACTTCGAGAAGCCATGCCGACAGCGCCAGCGGGAGCATTATGAGGCATGCCGGCGCATTTACAACTCAGAGATGGGCCGCAAGCTGGCTTTCCTCTCACGAGCACACAGGCGGGACCCCTGGCTGGGCTGCTGAGCGGGGGATGGGCAGGATGGTTCGCCCTTGGCCTGTTGGGCTCCTACCTGTTTGGCTCTTCCAGCCGGGGTCACCCTTAACCCTGCTGCTGATTGCCCTCAGACTGTATCTGCCCTGAGTCACCGTGACTTTATTTAAATGTTAAGTTTGAGTCTGTTAGATGTGAAGTTTGAGTCTGTCATGTCCTTTGGACCTGGGAATGAACCCTGTTTGGTCAGACTGTTACCTTCTCCTTTATGTCATGTTCAGTCCCCTTATACTGTGTCAAAAAGCCATATTACCTGTTTAGGTGATTGATAGGTTGTTCTACAAGTTGTATAAATAAAATGCTCTGTCCACTGTACTACTGGTTATCTCTTTTTGTCGCTGAACTTTATTACAATCTCAAAATCAAATCTATTACTCATGTTCTTATCCAGGACAGGCTCAGAGTAGAATAGAGTACAAGACAGGAAAATTATCGGGATGGGGTATAAATCTAGAGTAAAGTGCACACACACCATGGAAACCTGCACAACGCGGGAAGAGCATGCAAACTTGACACACACCATGGGGGTGCTCCCACCCTTAGAGGTGAGTGTTCCCCACTGTACCACCCTGTAGCCGAAATGTTCTATATTATTGGTTATTAACACGAAAAAAGTGTGTGTACATTATCATGGATGGATCTGAGTATAATATGTTTATGCGCTATTAACAGTGAACGCCAGAGGGCGTCTGAAACGTGACTGAACTGCCTCTTTCTGTCACAGGGACGTGACACCTATTCGCTGAAGTAGCACAACATAAATACTTACGTAGAAGTTATTATTTTAAAAGCAGTACAATAGTGGACTTAAGTGGCATATGAACAATTTTGCTAAAACGTCTAATAAAATGCTTGTCGGCAGCGCGAAAAGAAAATCTAATTCAATTGTTGTCGTATAAAAAATATCATTTTGGCGCAAATATATCTAATCAGCATTATCGATTCTCTATCATTACTCCACCTGAGACCTAGGATTATGAATTTATGCGGTCTTAAGTGTGCATCAAGGACCACTTAGAAATTGCTATATATTTGACAAGATACGCGGAAATATGGGCAATGATATTGGGTCAGATAAGCATTGATCACTCAAGTGATCGATACAACCAATAAATACTGAAGATGGGTATGCGAGACAGTATTTCTACATCTGTCAAAGTGCAACGTGGACGTGTGTCTACGTGCAAGGTGCTTCAGCTGAAGTCCAGGTGTCCTGTGCTTTATTTGGATACCTAGATAAGGTGAATATTTGTGTGTAATAATTGCTGGCTACGTCTGTGCCCGTATTGCAAATTGCATAATGTGTTTTTACCGTTTTGTTTGTATGCACACCGATCAGGTGTCTGTAACTACACATTGCTAAATTGTAGTACGCAGCCCTACATTCGTTACCACATGCATGTGCGTAGTCACGCATACGAGGAGTCTGCCCAATCAGCTAGCTGGGCATCTCTCACTGGTTATGTCATCCACCAACCGGAGCGCGATCCCGCTTTTGTGCAGCCAATGACTAAGCGATCGCCGTCCGCACACTGTTCTGCACGTGTAGCCTCGCACATGTTGACGCTTGCAATAAACTGGAGGAGAAGATAGAATAAGCCGAAGAGAAAGAGAAGGAGAGTCGGGGAGAGGCGATCGGCTGGTTGGCTACTCGTGTGAAGACATTTCTAAGCCACTCTGTCGACATTGTTATTTATTTTTCCAGATTTGCAAATAAATTGTACTAACGCTAGTCTCACTGACTATTGTGGTTCCGTCAGTTCATGGTGAGTTATTTTTTCGCTGTAGATTTGTTGTTTGTAAGCTGGCTAGTTTATTAGCCACATTCCTTTGCACAGTTCTTACGATAACGTTCTTGATCTCCGTGTTTTGCATGCTTATGTGAATGTGTGTTTGCCGAAGGGATATTCACAGGGATATTTTAAATTAAATATATATTTATTTCATTTCATTTTTACGATCTGACAGGGGGCAAGCCTAGCTCAAATAAGGTATTTATAATTCTATGATGACCCTTAAACGTATCATGGTGGGTGTTAAGAATAGCAGTTGTGAGTTTATTCTGCGTTGACCAAAATGTACTCTAGTAATCATACAGTTTGCCATTGAAAAGGTTACTAAATTTAAACGTTTGTCGAAAGTATTTGATTATACAGAGAGACGCAATTGAATTCAGATAAATACATGTATATTTGAAGATTAAGAAAGACAGTCACAACAACACAAACATTGAGGCACATGACAGCTACGACACACAAATACACGTTCGGTGTCACCTAGAGCCGGCAAAATGACGACAGGGTGGGGTGACATGAGGACAGAGGAACAGACCAGAAGCAAAATGGGAGTAGTTATCCTGGCAGAGGTATTTTGAATTTACTAGTAGTTTGTCTTGTTTGCGTTTGCTGATCTATGCATAGGAACATTTTTGAACGCATGCGTAATAATTCGTGTCACACTTTATGCAGAAGCATTCCCGTGAACGTTCGCGCAGGTGATATTAAAATGTGCCTTCTGCTGAGCGTGTGTGTGTGTGTGTGTGTGTGTGTGTGTGTGTAAAGCGTGGGCCGGGCTGCTGGCTGCATCGATGCACGCGCCTGCAGACATCCCCGCGAGCTCACGTGACGCCTGTCGCTAGTTTTCCTGTCCAGCGAATTTTAAGGCCAGTGGGGGTTCCTGTATTTGAGGAGAGAGTAAGCCAGGAGAGGGGGAGGGTGGTGTGGGGTAGAGAGAGTAACATGGGAGATGGAAGGAGGGAATGGCGGGGGGGGGCTGTTTGTGAATCAAAAAGAGGGAGAAAAACAAGTGGAGACACAGAGGACTTGTGAAGCTTGGAGATAGTGAGAAAGAGACCCCCAGTTAATGGGCTAGTATACAGATAGCCTTACCTTCCACGTCCTGGTTTAAAGAATGCAGGCTTTTCCATTCAGTACCCCCCCCCCCCTTGCTAAAACACTTTAACTGCATTGTTGCAGAGGTTGACAGTGTGCATTTCCTGCAGAGCTCACCTGGAGCTTGTTCATTACTATGGTCACAGCAGTCCTCCAAACCCCCTTGCCCCTCCCCCCCCCATAGTGATGCAGTCCTCGCACGGCTCCTTGTGCTCCAACGACAGCCTCTCATTCAGCGACGCCGACCACACGGAGGAGGACACAGACGTGTTCCTCCCTGAGGACGCCGGTGGTGAGCGACAGCCCAGTGACGCCCCCCTCCCCGGGCATGATGCCGGCATCTTGCACCTGAGTTCATGGCAGCATCGCCATGCTTTCGGGAACGGGGACAGGACCCTCGGTGGGAACAACCCGCACCGTGTTTTTCACTCCATGCTGGTGACCTCAACTAGCAGAGCGAGTCGGGACAAGGGGAGTCCGAAGCAGACTGAGGGGGGGTCACACTTCGCCCAGAAGGTTGGTTTTAACCTTGTTTTTGGTCTATAACTTTTGCCGTTTCTATTAATGAAGGATCTTGCTGTGGTTCTCACTTGATTACATTCCTAAGATGTGCAAACCAACTACTTCGTCCTTTCACTGTCTCACAGTGTGCAGAACTTCAAGTCTTTGTCAGACCTCTGCTGGACCTTCTGAACGGCCTTAAGAATGGGAGGTTCGACAGAGGTACACGTCTCCATCTTGCTTCACCTCTCAGCTTTGCGCTTGCCGATATGAGGCCGATTTCTTAATTCGCTTGATCCGAATTTGTGATGGATCTTATTTTATTTGATTGACAGGTCTTAACAGTTTCCAGCAGAGCGTTGCTATGGATAGAATCCAGAGGATTGTGGGAGTTTTGCAGAGACCCACCTCTGGGTAAGATCCTGCTGCCCGCTGTTGCCTAACTTGTACCATAATGGGTGACGAGCAGAGGTGGACATTTCAGATCCAGAAAGTAAAAATCCAAACCAGGATTTTGTTTCAACCAACCAGTTGAGTACTCTGTGACTGTGACTCTTTATACTGAATTGGTTGGTTGAAACAAAATTCTGGTTTGGATTTTTACTTTTTGGACCTGAAATGTCCACCTCTGGTGACGAGCAGTTCCTGTTTCCGGGGACGACCTCTCAGGCTTCTCCCTCTCTGTTCTGCTTCTCCTTAGAGAGAAGCACCTCCACACCCTCCTCCAGGTGGAAATGCTGCTGAAGCTGTGGTTCCCGGGTATCTCCCACCACGCCCCTGCCAGCCCACGGCTGCCCTCAGGCCACGATCACCCCCCAGTCACCCCATCCCACAAACACAAAGACCAGCTGCACATTCCCGTCAAGGTGGGTCCTTTGAACAGGAAGCTCACCGATCTGCGCTATTTTCACCACTAAAAATAGACGTACGGTCAGTCAAGCATCACCAGTCGCTGCAGTTATTGAAAATACAAGCCTGTTGCTCTTCCATCGCTTCTTATACTGATATTCCCAACCCCTAGTTACTAACCCATGTTGACACGTTGAAGATCATGTTTTGTAAGTGTCACTGATTATAGAGAGCGTATGTGTGGGTTATGTATATGTTACTTTGCATTTGGTCTTCACAATGTAATAAAAAACCTGTTATTTTGACATTACGGGGACAATTTTATTTCAGTTCACACAAAAGGAAACTCAGTTTTATGAAAAAAAATATGTCTGCAATCAATAAACTAAAAATGTATTTACTTATAGTTAATATCTGGGTAGGGGTTAAGGTCGTCATGTTGGAATTAGGGTCATGCCCATAGAATTGAATGGCGAGTCCCAACAAACGTGTGTGTGTGTGTGTGTGTGTGTGTGTGTGTGTGTGTGTGTGTTTTTACACATTCCATTCCTTCCCTGATTTCCTTCTGCCTCTCATTCTCATAATTTATTGTCTGTTCCTCATTTCCTGCAGAAGCGCAAGCTGAGCTGGTCAGACACGGACAGCAACTACTCACCGAATCTGAGCTTCCGAAAAGCAAAAGTGGAAGAGGAAGGAAGAGACGGCCAGAGGGCAACAGCAGAGATTGGCTCAGAGCAGAGAGGGGGTGTGCTTACCGGGTCAGAAGATCCAGTGGGAACTGGGAAAGACAATAAGGTGGAAACTAGGGAAGGACAATCTGGTTATAAAGTCACCCACGTGTCTGAGCCAAGTCTTACTTGGGTCCATGTTGCACCTATACTTAGCCCCCCGAAATCTTGCCCCTCCCACAACAGCAGAGAGAGCAAACAGGGAAATTTTACCGTAGTTGCTGTTACCCCTCCAACCACTAGGGGCAGTCCAGCAACACAGGACAGCTCCATCTCCTCTACCACCCCATTTTCAGATCCATGCCACTTTTCTTTCCAGCTCTACCAGCCAATGGAGTTCCAGCGTGAACTTGTTGCGGCAGAAATTGTGGCTGTGGGGGATAAGGCCATGGAGGTATTTCAGGGGCAGAGTAAGTCTCCTCATCTTTGTTGAAGCCTTTAAACACCGCACGTGAAGCTGGGAGCCGCACTTGAAACTTGGATCTGGAACCCAATTGGTTTTTTGTCACTGCACTAATTTCTTCGTTAGGGTGGAAGGATGTCAAGTTAAGGTGATTTTGAGGAGTAATTCTTTTTATAGTATTTTTTTTTGCTGTTGTATCCATTTCCAAAGTTGTGTAATTGCTAATTGGAGGACCATCAAAGGAGTTTATAAGTAAAGCATTTTGACTTCCATGACAGAATCGTACCTTACGCAAGTACTATTGGTTAATCCACTGATCTAGGTAAGATAGTACTACCACAAAAAATGGGTAAATTCCTCCACTGTGAGCTTATGACTGCTGGTAATGTAGCAATATCAGTCTGACATCACAAATCGTGAACTGTGATGGTACAAAAGCCGTTTACTTCATGTGGAAGCAGCCACAAGGCATGCAGTATCACTGTAGGGCAATATCCAACCTTTCAAAGTGCCCCTTGAACCATGACATCAGTGTTATAGAAGGTGGCAGTAACCATGGTGATCTTTGTAAGCAACAGTGTTACCAGTATTGAGGTAGATGTGGTAGATCAGACTGAATCTCCAACAGGGAACCAATGTACTAAACTCAGTCTTTCAACATCAAAGAGTACGTTTTTTTAAATGGCAAGAGTGAAACAGGGACATGAGTCTGCTTTGCAGAGCAACAGAACCAAAAAGCTTCACAACAGAAATATAAAAGCTGGGTCAAACTGCAAAACAAAATAATCAGTTGGGCAGTTTTTCTCAAAACGTTCATAGAACTGCTTTCAAGTCTCAAACATTAGATACCTAAATGAGTTTAGCGGACCGCTTTTGAGGCCATAGCAGGGCTAAAGTGGGCTTCCTGAGTCAGGCCAGACTTCAGTATTTATTTATTCATTAATTTTATTTTTTGCATCTATTTATTTATTTATTTGGTTATTTATATGGCCTAAGACTGATAGACTATAACTTATGTACCTTGGTACTTTTGCGACAATGGATTGAATAAGTACATTGTAGATTGGATCACTGTGCCTTTTCAAAACTAGACATTTACAAAAGTGACTTTTATACTGTTTTTGATTGTTTTTTTTAAAAAACAAAAATGTGTTGGGCCCAGTGATCAGACTCCAGTTTGGATTTTCTCGTAAACCTGTGTAGTCTTAGGCTGGCTTACAGTGCCAGAACCCCAACCCAACGGCACCATTGCGATCCCTCCTTCAGTGATTCAAGGAAACGTCTAGTAACCTAGCTGTGTGTGAAATCTGCGCTTCATCCATACTTATGGAATTACATGTTCAATGTTGCTGTCCAATCTGAGAGAATTAATTAACGAGGTTAGACCGCAGAACATGTGGTAGACAGATGCCAGCACACCTCGCTGTGTAGTCGCGTAAGACACTGTGGGGACGCTGCTCTTGTACCAGCACCATGTAGCAGTGTACAGTAGTAGCCAGCAGCACCTCCTCTCGTTCTCATCTCCTCCCCGTTCACCTCTCCTTCCCCATTCCTCCTCCTCTTCCCGTTTTTTTTCACCAGCATTTTGCACCATGTTCCATTTACTCCTGTGACTGTTTCTTAGACGATGATGATGTGGAATGAAAGCGTTTTAATAAACAGCAGATTTTGGGCAGAAAGGCGCCTGTTGTTTTTCTGTGCTTGTCTGTGTGGTTTCGAGTGTTTCACTGAGAGTCTGGGTGGTTCAGCTCCGGTAACTGGGGGGGGGGGGTAAGGTTAGGGACCTCTTATTTGGAAGGCAGAGATTTGGGGGGGGGGGGGGGGGTGAGGGGTATAATGAGACTCAGCTGCAGTAATCTGTCGGGGAGTGGGATGCCTGCACAGGTTTGTGTGGAGTTCAGCAGTGGCTCTGTGTCCATCTGTAAATGATAGCTGGGTGTGGAATTGAGTGTGTGCATCTGATGCTCCCGTAATCATCAGGTAAAATGTAGAACGATATTCAGAGTAATGCACACCTCATATTACCCTATCTATACACAGTATACAAGAACACTGGAGGAAATTATATATGAAGAAGAAGAATTTTTTTTTGCAGTGCATTGCAGCCTAGTAACACACTGGCTGGCTAATGCTCTCACTGGCTCGTGCTCTCTGACACACTGACTGCATTAACATTGAACTCGAAGCTGGAGATGGTCCCTGCACACAGCTGCTGAGCGGCCTGCCTGCCTGCCCCCCCGCCTCCCTCCCTCTCTCCCTCCCTGCCTGCCCACCTGCTGTATCCATGCAGTTTTTAGTCTATGCCTGCCATTTGAAGTGGATATACCCGCCCCCCGCCCTCTAGTAAGCTGGGCCATGGTGAAGGTTAACGAGGGGAAGGAGGGATTGTGTAGAGGACAAAAAGGGGAATTCGGTGTGACGGAATCAATTTATTAGCAACAATTAAATGATATTACTCTATTTTTAAATTTAAATGCACTTAAGCATTTACAAGAACATTTCTAATAAATAAGGTACACAGCGCATCCTCCAGTTGCCATTTAAATTGCTATATTTTAATACTAGTGTACGGGGTGGGAGATGTTTGTTTGTGCAATTGGGCCATGTTTGCTCCAGTGAGGGAGGGACACCAAGGGTACAGGCCAGAGAAAAAGGCCGTGGGGGGAGGGGATGCTGTGCTTACTCACCCTTTCTGTCTGCCCCCTCCCCTGCTCACGTTTTACACCCCACTCCCTCCCCGCTCCCTTCCCCCTGCTGTGTTCATTCACTGGGGCGCATTAGGGCTCACGCAAGCTGCTCAGGCAGTGTAAACGCGGGCTCTGTCTTTCCCTCATCTGGGGTAACAGAGGAAAGAAACACGGGTTTTCTTATTACAATTATCATGGAGAAAAAGAGAGAATGAGAAGGAATTAAGTGGCGAAAAGGATGCTAAACAGTGAACGTGCACCAGCTAAACTTGGCAGCTTTTGTTTGCACGAGGGGCAGGGCACAGAAAACAGCCCCCATGCAATAAGTAGGATGTGTCAAGGCATCACGGAGGTGCGCTACATGCAATCAATCAGCACATCTTGGTAAATATACATCAGAGTTATAGTTTGTGTTTTAATGAGCATTATTGATTAGCATTTGAATATGGGAGATGTGATTAAAAATAAACAACAGTGATGTGAGCCTGAGCACAGGGTTCTGAACACATAAATTCAACACATGGTGACAGCAGGTGGACCTGTTTGACACTGGTCTAGCGATGTGCCACTTGACAGGATGCAGGCGGAAGGTGGAAGATGTGGGCGGCCGCCGATGAATCCGTTCATCTGCAAAGAGTAGCCGAGTGCATCCATTCCAGTCTTTGACCTTGAAGCACAAGTCACGGATGACATACCTGAAAAGTTCAAATTAACTGAGCATGGGGGCATCGTTCAAATACAGAACAAAAACAGAGAGGAGGCAGGGAATGTGTAACCCAGTAGGGAGGGAGGGATCCTGTATTGCCCCAAGCAGAATCCACTCAAACTACTACCACTGTACTCAGATGACCCACAAAGCAAAACGAGGGACAGGAGAAGGGTAACCATCACACAGGGGCAAAGACAAAATAAAAAGACTCACTCTTAATCTCCTTGCTTTTCCTTTCTGCCTTTAGCTGCATGTATGTTGATGTGCCAAATTTGATGGAAAATATGTTTAGGTAAACATATTACTCTGGAAACATGATTTTCTTCTACTGTAATTATAGTACTCAACCCCGAGCTGCTGGTTAAGCCCCAGAACTAAATCTAGTACAATAGTGACAGTATATTCATGGAAGGATTAATTTGGAGTTTACTGTAGATAAGCATTAGATATTAAACCATGTCTGTTAAAAAAGTAAATATTTTAAAGAGCTCAGTAGAGAGAATTTTGTAAGTTAAGCTGCATTTTATATTTTAAATGTTTTAAGTTCTCTACTCTTTCTGTTTTCAGTCCTTCTTTTCCTAAAATTTGACCCCAGGAGGCCACATCAGGCAGCTAATTAAAATTTTTAATCATTATTAAGATAATTTGGACTTATGCACTGATCAAGTCATTTACTTTATTTATACAGTAGAATGTTCTACTCTTATAACACCATTTTCACCCTGATTGCCCCCGTTCTTCAAATATTTCAAATAATACCAACAACCTTACCAACGGACAAACAAAAATTTCAGCTGAATCTAATATTTTATCAACATGTTTAAGACTACATAATTCATATTAGTAAACATGATCAAAAAAATCAGTTGAAACATGAAAATGAAGCCCTAATTTGACTGGAGAAATTGACTATAATTTCTACTACAGAGAGTATTACACTATATGGACAATAGTATTGGAACACCTGGAAGAACTTTTATGACATCCCATTCTAAATCCATGGGCATCAATATGAAGTTGGTCCCTTTGCCACTATAACAGCCGCCACTCATCCGGGAAGGCTTTCCATAAGATTTTGGAGTGTGCCTGTGGGAATTTTTACCCATTCACCTAGAAAAGTATTTGTGAAGTCAGGTACTAATGCTAGATGTGAAGGCTGGCCTCGCAATCTCTGTTCATTACAAAGTTTGTTGGATGGGGATGAGGTCAGGGCTGTGTGGGCCAGTCATGTTCTTCTACACCAAAGTCACCCAATAGTCACACGGGAACAGAAAAGGGCCTTCCCAAAACTGTCACAACAAAGTTTGAAGCACAGAATTGTCCAAAATGTCTTGGTATGCTGAAGCATGAAGTGTTCCCTTCACTGGAACTAAGGATCCTAGCCCAATCCCTGAAAAACAACCTCATACCATTGTCCCTCCTCCACCAAACTTTAGAGTTGGCTGGTAACATTCGTCTAGCATCTGCCAAAACCAGACTCGTCTATCAGACGGCCAGACAGAAAAGTGTGATTGCTCACTCTACGGAATGTTTACACTACTCCAGAGTCTAGTGGCGGCGTGTATTACACCACTACATCCGATGCTTGGTCCCTGTCCGGCTCCTTTGTTATGTCTGTTCCCTGTTTAGCCAGCAGGTGTCACTGGCCATCCTGAGTCCTTCACTCCTAATGTTTTCCTGTTCCCCTGGTTGCCGAGAGGCTTAACAGGATAAGC
>JAODKE010000146.1:1453716-1469917 GCA_026779605.1 Mormyrus hasselquistii
AGCAACCACCAAAAAACCAAAAAACTATTTTTTTGCTGTTTGTATACAAAAAAAAACATAAAACCCACGATTCCTCTGTGTTTCCCCCCCCCCCCCCCCCCCCCGCCCCAACAGGTGTAAAACTGCAGTTTAAGTGCATCATAGCATCTTAAAACTTTTAAATACAAATAGGTCTGAATTGAGCTTGCAAGTTAATTGATTTGAGGTAAATTATCAGCTGTTGGCTCTAATGACATTCATTGAAATATCTGAAAAACCTAAACTTCCTCTTGTTTATGCAGAAGCATTTTACGCACAGACATCGTGGCTTCATTATGGGGACAGTTTCTTGTACTGTATTTGCAAAATACTATTTTTTTTTGTACTTTAATACAAATTGCACTAATTTTTATTAATCGTTTTTATGAAGTCAAATGCAAACTACAGTTTTGTATTTTAAATACGTGTCAAATACAGGCAGTCTCCAGATTTAAACATCTGACATCCAGACAAGTCATACTTATGCACTACTATAAAGCCTATTACATTAAAAATTTAAGTTAAATACAGTGATTCATAATAATGAACGCATGCACTAGTTTGTGACACGTGAAAATATTGTGCAGTTTCAGCAGTTCATTGGCTCAAGGTACAGCACAGTAATGTTTCTGTGGTTGCTTTTGCGATTTATAATACAGATTATAATATTTTTCCAAATTGCCTATAAATTTGATTTGGGCTTAGGGAAAGAATCTTTGTGACCTGGGGGGCCGCCTGTACAGTCATCCCTGATCACAATGCACTGATGCCCCTAGTTTAACATATGTGTGGTCCTCATGCCGACCCCTGTCCCATTTCTCTCTCAGTGGACACAGACAAGCCGGTCACCTTGGGAGTGTACCTCACCAAGAAGGAGCAAAAGAAGCTGAGGAGGCAGACCCGCAGGGAAGGGCAGAAGGAGATGCAGGAGAAGGTGCGACTGGGACTGATGCCCCCCCCAGAGCCCAAAGGTATGGCCTATCCTGTCTGGGTGGCGGCTTGCAGTGCAATCCTCCAGAGCCTCTGTCTGTTTACAGTGACTCATCACTGCAGGATTCCCAGCTACTGTAGAATGGTGGGTGTCTCATGGCTCATAATGACTGTGCCCCCCCCCCCCCCCAGTGCGCATCTCCAACCTGATGCGAGTGTTGGGCACAGAGGCCGTCCAGGACCCCACCAAGGTGGAGGCCCACGTCCGAGCGCAGATGGCTAAGAGGCAGAAGTGAGTCACGCAGATTGGGGTGCCCCTGCTCTGCCGTGGTCGGCGTTGTGACGGTGTGCGTCCCTGGTTTTGCGGCTGCTCATTCTCCTTCCACGCTGTCAGGGCCCACGAGGAAGCGAACGCAGCTCGCAAGCTGACCGCAGAACAGAGGAAAGAGAAGAAGGCCAAGAAACTGAAGGAGGACCTGAGCCAGGGAGTTCACATAGCTGTGTATAGGTTGGTGGGGTTTGACTTGTGGGGGTGTGGTCTGTCAGGGGCAGGGCTAAGATCAGAGTCGGGCAGCATTTTAAGTCGGATTGCATTTCTTCATTTAGAATAAGAAACCTGACAAACCCAGCCAAGAAGTTCAAGGTGGAGGCGAACGCATCCCAGCTGTACCTGACGGGCACGGTGGTGCTGCACAGAGATGTGAACATTGTGGTGGTGGAGGGGGGTGAGGACCGGGCCACCGCTCCAAGAACCTGCTTGCGTGCCGGTTTTACTACGCCTCACTCCCGTCTTTGTCCCCAGGTCCCAAAGCTCAGAAGAAGTTCAAGAAGTTGATGTTGAGCAGGATTAAATGGGAGGAACAAACTAACTCAAAAAGAGAGGGTAAGTGGCGAGGTAGATGAATGTCTCATAATGAAATTCATCATTTAAAAGAAATTACTGAGTCTCCTAATCCTCTTTTGGAATAGATGGCGAGGGTTCTGACGATGAGGCATCCAAGAAGACAAATAAGTGCAGTCTGGTGTGGGAGGTGGGTATCACCCCGGCCAGCCACTGACACCCCCTGCTGTCCACTCTGCTGCAGCTCCCAGCTCTGTTTAAGAGCAGTCCGTGTTTTTCACATGGCGTTTGAATAATCAGTCCACTAAACAGACTGAATATGTACTTTGGGATTTTATTGCATAGTTGGGTGGATTTCTACATGAATGAGTACCAGAATGTGGTCATCTGTCATTGGTTAATCTGTTTAACCAGGCCCGGATGGCTCAATACTGTGCCCCCTTTTCTCACCCAGGGCACGGCGAAAGAGCGCAGTTTTGGCGAGGTGAAGTTCAAGCAGTGTCCCACGGAGAGCATGGCCAGAGAGCACTTCAAGAAACATGGCACAGAGCATTACTGGGACCTAGCGCTGAGCCAGAGCGTGCTGGAGTGCACTGACGACTGAGGCGTCCTCTGCCTGTCGTCACTGTGTGAGTGTGGCTAAGGGTGGGAGGAGCCTGGGCTATTTGAGGATGACGGTATTGGTCATAAAAAGGCTCCTCCCCTTACTCTAAATGTGGGATACCGCCAAAGTATGAAAGCGCGTACATGCCCTGTGGCATTGTATGCTGTCTGTGTAGATCACTGGCAGTGTGGCCGTATCATGCTGTTAATACAGCGTTTTGTGTGTGTGTGAGACGTATGTTCTGGCCATTTACTCTGCTGCTCTGGCTCAGTATCAACTTAGTCGCCTCGCCTGCAATTTGTGGGTTCGGCCACACTGTGGCGCCACTTCCACTTAATGGTGTAATTTATCCAGCACAGGTTTGATGTCTGACTGCTCTCTGCTTCACTGTAATATGCGGAATTTGAATCTTTCTATTCCTCAGTGTCCTGTACAGATGGGAGACAGCCTGAACCATACTACTCATCGAGATGTACCTAGTTTTTTGTCAGCATTTTAGTGACTTTTTGAAATTGTATTTCAGTTTTCAAGTTAAATCCAACTACAAATTGAATCGGCATATTCAAAGCTTTCTCAGTCTACGTTTTTGCAGAATATTTGTTGGGGGCTGTGCGACCAATTAAGCGGCGCTATGTTTGTCTGGAGAAATTTGGTGTGCCTCAAAACGTAATGCACGCTGTCTCACAGATCACCAATGTACATATTCCTGATACACATTCGGGAAAATAAATTTCCAAGATAAAAGACTTTTATTCATCCCCTTTGCCTGTGTCCATGCTTAATTCTTGAAACACAAACCGCCTGTTTGGTGAATGCAAATTGCTCGAAACTTGGAGTTATTCCTTGGTTTACTTTTTTAATAACAAACAACTGAATTTCATAATGTTACATAGGTATGATACATGCCTTTTTTATTGTGACCGAAACGGAATACTGATCTAGTCCGTTTTGCCCTGATGGTTTCTATTATAATATTTGGTAAAACACGTTAATTAGTAGGTACGAAAATCGTATGGTGTATAGCAGATAATTGTACATAAAATCCACATTCATTTCGAGATCGGCCAGTTAGTTCAGGTATTTATTTTAACAGCTTGCAGACCAAATCCTGTATCCATCCTGTTACCATTCTTAATATTATTCGTGATTCTGTCGAAGATTTACGTATCTATCTGAAGCCGAATCATTTTTTCACAGTACCATTCTGGCTTCTTGCTTCGTCGCGACGTTGCGTGGTGCGTGCCTGCGCATGCGCGGTCTGCGGGAGGCGCGAGTCTGGTAGGACGTCAAAGATGGCGGAGTCTGTCGTCGTGCACGCGAGATGCAGCGGCGTGGCCTTTGAATATTGACGGGAGTTTCAGCCATATTATTAAATATTACGTGTGGAATATAAACTGAGAGCGCGAGAGAGAGAGAGAGCGAGCGCGTGCACGGGGCTCTCTGGGCGGGAGGTGGCTGTCTAGGTTAACAACACAAATAGTCCAGCCAGCACGTTACACTAGTTGTGAGTAGCTAGTGAGTGGAACTGTACGTGTGTTAACGTTTAACCATTACAGTAACCAGCTCCCTCCCCGTTCGGTTTACGGGTAAACAGGATCAGTTGGTCTGTACACATATCCAGCTCTCTGGCCAGTGAGACACGCAGTTAGATGGTCCTCGCTTCTCCGGCGGCTAGTCGTGAGTTAGCACATTTAGCAGAGTGCCCGGGGAATGACTGCCCGCGTCCCGGGCTGCCCGCTCACCTAACCCTAACCCGGCCGGGTCGGCATTTCATCGATGGCCGCAGGCTGAAGCCTCTCAGTGCGCGATTCCCTCGGTCACCCCGGCGGCATTTCAGTCTATCTGAGCACTGAAGGGCCGAAAATAAATTACGTTTAAGCGGCGCTTGTATAATCAGCGTTAGCCGGTCCGGCGTTAACGACCGGCTGTTTGTGCAGCCTCCACAGCGGGCCGCTGTGAGTCCGCGTTCCAGCCATCCGCCCGGAGACGGGAAAATGGCGGCTGGGGCCGGATCCTCGGGTGGCCACAGTGGTCGTGGCTCGTCCGGCGCCCTGGAGTCATCTTTGGACCGCCGGTTTCAAGGGGTGTCCAACACCATGGAGTCGATCCAGGGCCTGTCCGGCTGGTGCATCGAAAACAAGAAGCATCACGTCTTGGTTGTGCGCTCCTGGATGAAATGGCTGAGGAGATGTGAGTATGCAGGGCGGCCTGGAGCCGTCCAAAACTTACTGGGCTTGGGGCCGTCTGTGAGCTGTTTTTCCGAGTCTATAGTCCGAGTCTAATCTAATCTGAGGAAAATAAGCGAAATGAGGCCCGTATACTGGTGAGGAAGGTCAAGTGTCCGCTGCCGCCTCGGTGAGGTGTCCTGGTAGCCCGCTGACGGGTCTGTTATCTCCTGTGCAAGTCGCCAAATGACGCTCATCATCATCATCATCATCATTATTATTATTTTTTTATTATTACTATTATGGGGATAGGATGATTAAAAAATAAACCAGTCACTAATACCGTCAGCAGTAGAGTATATAGCAGGTTGCATTTGCTGCAGCTCTATGGTTGAACGGGGTAATTTAGGGTGCCTGCATAATGGAATGCAAACCCAGCTGTAATGATGTAAATAATGGCTTGTTTAAATGCACGGTGTCGGGATACCGATGATTATTTTATCCGCGTCCGTTTATTCCCCTGCGACTCAGCGATGCAGTTCGGCGAAGTAAAACATTAATGAATGACAGGTTTATGTGTAAACTCCGGGAAGTTAAACTTAGCCCTGCTTTCGCGTCATTTCGGTTTGCACGTACTATTAATGGGCAGTAACATGGAAATTGAAAGCATGTATGTAGTAAGACGCTCACTAATGGAACCTGCACAATGTATAAGTAGTCAAACTGCTACCCTAATTGAGTGAAGCGCAAAATGGATGAAAAATCAAGTCTTTTTCAATTTTGCGAATAATCATATTTGACGTGCATGTCCCTTTTCCAGAGTTTTCTTCAGTTTGTCTGTTGTAAAATTTGTTGTGTAAATTTGATTCGTTGTTGATACTATAACAGTCAAGGATATTCATATAGGCTTCCATTCCCCGGGGGTGCGTTTAACTGAATTGTACCTGTAAACATAACCTACCACACGGAGACTTGTTACTTAGTTTGTGCATCATCAAATATGGTCTTCAGAAAAGTCATTCACATGTCATGTGGTTGGACGGAAAAAGTAACATGGCGTGAAGTGGGTTTCTGCATTTATTTTGCAGGTGTGTTAAGTGATTGTTTACCCCCATCCCTGAGATTTACCTTTGCAAATTTGCAAGTATTGTAAATCATGCTTTATGTATTGAATGGTTGCAGTCAGTTATGGTTGCTGTCAACATTGCTAGCTAGTCATTTACCGATTTATAAAGCTCAGTGCAAGTGAGCTGGAACCAGGGGAGACCAATAACAGAGCACATGTATCTTGGAGAAGGTGTAGCTGTCGCATGTAAGTCAGTGATTTGTGATCAGATTTTCATACGTTTGTTCAGGAAAATTGCGCCAACAGACACAAAGCAGTGCTGGTCAGTCATTTGCTTTTGTGTAATGCGGTCTTTATGGAAAATATTTCTATACAATAAAAGACAAATGTCTTCTGGTGATCAGTTTTTGCGTCACACTATGAGTAAGGACGTAAATGATTGACTGGTACAGGGAGCGCATGCAGAGCTCACGGAAAATCAGTGGAGGCGAACTTCAGAACAAAAAAACATGCAATTAAAGAACGGATACATCGCAATTATATTGCTGGTAAATATTTAGAATATTCCATTATGATTTTAAAATTTAAATTTTTGTACATGTTTTTGAATAATGCTCAAAACTGACCTATTTAATCTGTTGAGCAGGATTTCAGGCAAGCTTGTCATGTCTAGTAAAGCATTCTGTAGTAGTAATTCCTGAAAAATGTACTGTTGGCACCATGTTTGTGGTTTATGAGGGAGGAGTTCTTGAAGTTTGTATGAAGGTTTAGATCTATAATGAAAATTGCAACCATGAATGGCTTAGAGATGGATTAAAATTGCATTTTCAGGTTCTTTAAAGTTAGCTGCTCTTATTGTAGTCCCCTAGGACAGAATAAATGGCCAATGGGATTGACTTCATTAACCCCCAATCTGTTTTGTACTGTTGATGATTTCCAGTGAGTATGTTTTTTGAGGTTGGGCAGAAGGTTGCGGTTCAGTGTAGGGGTGGATTAATGGATTCAAACCCCATGACTAACTGAAGTAGCTGAGGCCCAGCTCATAGAGGCCCAGTTTTAGTCAATCTCTTACGCAGAATTAAAAAAAAAAAAAAATAAAAAAGCTGTCCATTGATTTTAAAAACATAAGTATGGGATTTGTTTGGATGATGACATCGTCAATGTATTTACAAAACCAGAATCTTGTGGAAATGTTTGAATCCAGTTTTGCATTTTTATAAAAGCAAATTTCATTTTTGTTTCATTTTGTTTATAAATATTTGCTTATCACACTATTGCAATATTCAAATTCTTCATGCTGAAAATGTACTCTGTGATGCTAATGTAACAGTTATGAAATAAATGGATCATGTCTTAGTGCCTTGGGTTGTGGAAAAGTACTTAAGGGCTTATTTTATTGTTAATAGCTACAAATTGTGTTAAAGACCCTGAATTTACATTATTGAAGTTAGTGGTCTTTTATAAGAATGACTGATCTGTGATACTTTTGATCAGAACCATCTACTTTCCCCAGAGGTTCTGTCAAGGTTGATAAGAGAATAAGTGCTTATGGCTCATGAGGAAAATACTCCGCTTGGTTTCATTGGGTGCAGGCAGAGACCATGTAATTGCAGATATAATCAAAAAACAAAATTTACATACCCTGCAAACACAGTGCCAATGCTGAGCCCACTTACATTCATGACCTCAACCGCGTAGGCTATTCTATAGGGACCTGTGTAAAGTGTGAGTAATTAAGTAGTGTAATTCTTCTATGTATTGACTTGGGCATGTGCCTGTGTTCCATGTTCAGTGGAACAGGTCACCCAGGTTAGCAGATGTACCGTGCATGTCTTCAAAGGTTGAGGACAGCTGGAAGACCTGCATTTTACTTCAGATGTGTTTAGTCAGCGCTCCTCCAAATGAGTGTCTAAGGCAGGATCTGTATTTTCATTTTGTCATGTACTGCAACATGGCTTATATTAAAAACCTGCCAGTGTTTCTTTTGAACCAAGGCAGGGCTGGGCGATATATCGATATTATATCGCACATGCGCAGTAATCACTAGGGCTTCAGATGACAAACGAAGCATTTGGCCAGACGCCAGCTTTTCGGTGCTATCCGGACATTTATTTACGACCATAATTTAGTGAGATGATTAGTTGTATGGCTTAAATATTAATGAGATGCATTTTGTGATACCCAAAAGTTAGTAATCTGCACAAACTTTGTTTCTAAAATTCGATTAACGGAGCACACCACATAATACTGTTTTGGTATACTATGGTTTGGTATACTATGGTTTGGTATACCTCAGTGCAATATGCTCTGAAGTCGCGGTGAAGCAGAGCAGCCACAACATCTCTTAAGAGGAGATCTTGTGGATAAACAAGGTAAAAAGACGTCATAGTGTGGTGGTAGTTTTTGCAGTTCAAAGTCTGACACATTTATTAAACATAAGGATATGCTATTTATACTAATAATGACTTTTGGGCGTCATACAAGGCCTCAATATTTTAGCCTTACAACTAAACTGTATCAATTTCCACATTCTCTGACTACTTATATTAGTACCTGTACATATTCTTATGTATATGTATTTATATATTAACCACCTCATCTCTCGATGCCTGGCACCACCCACCAAAGCAAAAAAGCTTTTATGTGTGAACGTACTTGGCAATGAACTTGATTCTCCTTCTGATTCTGCTTAACAAATTGTGGGTGTAAATAAATGTCCGTATAGCACCAAAAGCTGTTGTCTGGTTGAATGTTGTGCCTGTCGTCTGAAGCCCTGGTGATTATTGCGCATGCGCAATGCAATATCGATATATCACCCAGCCCTAGGGGGGGCAGTGTCCTCAACATCGGGCTGTGCTTAAAATTCATATTGCAGTATAATTTTACCGTAGATGGTATATATTACGGTGTATAATTTGATCTGTAAATTTTCAATATAACTGTTTTTGAAAGGGTAACGTATGTCCATAGCAAAGGCATTGCAGCAGGAAGTTGCATAATAAACGGTTAGCACGTTTCAAAGTAGTCATGAATGCACATTTGAGCAATAAATATTCTATAATTTTGGAAAAAATATAAAAACATTTCAAGTAACTCCCCTGGTTTTATCTAGTATTAAAAACACAGATTGGTTTTGTAAACTGTAGGTAAGCAGAAAACAAGACATAGAACCAAAAGCTACAAAATCAATACAATTAGACTAGTGTCATAACTCCATCTATATTAGAACGATCATCTCTCCCATAAAGGTCCTGCATGGATTTGGGTATCCGATGAGTGACCCGCATACTTTGATGAAACGGGTGAAAAATATTCTACTGTGTCGGATACGGGTTTGGGTCGGGCGCAGGAGAGAGCGGTTCTAAATTGTGGTTTTCAAAACATCATGTGCCCACAAGAAAAAACCCTAGGATAGTGACACACACAAAATCCCTGTATAAAATAAAACGTAACATCCATATCAGTTTATGCCTGCATTCCCGGAAATCTCTCCCACTTTAATTTTTAAAAAGCGCATGCAGCTGTTCGAAATGGATGCTGAGGAGTTGAAAAGAAAATTAGCAAATGGAGAGTTTAGAGTTGTGGCCATTACCTCCACTAAAATCAATTCTGACGTGTGGGAGAATTTCGGAGTTCTCAGATAATGGAAACAACTCTTTTGACGTCTTGTCTTGGCGAGAGCATGAGCGTTTATTCTCGCCATCCCAACATCCAGCTCCACAAGTGAGCATGATCTTTCATGCGCTGGATATATCACCTGGGAGCGAAGGAGTCAGCTGAGGCCATCAACTGTGGACGATATCCTTTTTTTTAACACAGTAATATAAAGCACCGCACCAAACATTAGTCCATGTCTTCGCATAGGAATTACAATCAGTAACACATTTGATTGTAAGCTGGTAAGGCTATGTTTGGGCATTTCAATGTCAAACATTTTGAGTTTGGAGGTAGGCCTTTACTGTTTGTTTTGCTTATTAGGCTGATATTAAGCGATGTTTTCATTTGGCTATGCCTTTTCAACTGATGTTGCACATGTCACTGGTTGTTTGTTGTGGCAAACTTTTGTTTTTAATTTTGGCTGACTGATTCTCATTCGGGTGTGGGTTGGGTGTCGGTATTTATTTATTTCGGGTGCAGTTTGTCAAAATCAGACCCGTGCAGGACTCTGCTGCCAGGTGCAGCAGTAATCATATAAATAATTTTCATATAAATAATAAATTAATATTTGATGCGACTTGATAACATCATTTTTGCAGGCGAGGGGCGGAAATTTCTGCGGTAGGGCAGTATAATGAAAATCTTTCCTGTTGGCCAAATTTATATCGTATACTGTTTATGTCACACAGGCAAACTGTTGAGGTAGTACTATCTCCAGTTCTTCACTCAGCAGTCGTGTGTGAGTCGAACTAAGCTAGTATGTTGTGGAAAGTTAGTCTCTCCTAGCACATAACCCCTTTCGCATATGAAACCCGTTTATGTATCGGGTAAAAATAACACTGGACATAGAATTCCAGTCCCACAACAGTAAAGTAATGTGTCACATTCTCCAAACTCCCCCCCCCCTTCCCAAACACTGTAATCTGTTATGGTTTCGCATTCACGCTGCAGCTGTGTCAGAAAGTTACTGCTAATGTTACAAGGTTACCAGGGGATAGATTAATGAGTCGACTTTACTGTATTGCTCCCATTCCCACACAACACCGTAATGCTAAAATACTGATATATGTAGGTTTCTGTGAGTGTGAATAGGGTATAAGATGCATCATCTTCCCTCCACCAAACTAGATGCCTGCTCTGTTTCTTTATCTGTTTTGTTTTCCTTGAAAGTTTCTTTTTATTAGAGCTTTATAAGAGCATCTCCCAAGTGACAATATAATTTAGCCTATTAATTGCCATTAACCTACTGAATTCCTTTAATGGCGGATTCGGGCTTCCCGAGCAAATCAAAAAAGCGTTGGATTAGTTGATTGATCGATGGTGGGATAGATGTTACTGCCGTGGTGGCAAAGATTTTAGCATGCTGGGCTGGATGGAGAAATGTAACCAGCCAAAACACTGTTTGCTTTTCTACACCGGAGTGTAGCAGATTAAGTGTTCAGGTGTCTGCTGGGAGCCTGTAGTTCGCTTGAGTAGGTTGTCTAATGGGAACTGCTTTATTAAAATCCTTGTTTTCCAGCTGTGTATCAAATCATGGAGAGCCTAGAGTCTTATCTATGGTGCATTAGACCAATAGCTGCCCAGCATGCAGGGCACAGGCTCTTTAGGTATTTAAAGGTGCCAGTTCAGCTGATTGCATGTTTCAGGGCTGTGAAGGGAAACTCATACAATATGGAAAGAACATGCAAACTCCACACACAGAGTAGGTATGTGGCTCCCACTGCTGCAGAATGAAAAATCTGTATAGTTAGTTTTAAGAGAGATTTTGCATGGGCTCTGTAAACTAAAGCTGTTCATGTATGTATATTTATTTTGAAATCAGTTTATTCCAGGCTTGTGGCCAATGTCTGATGTACTGGTACACTGTATTGGTTTGTTTATCTACACCTTCCTTCAAGTGTTTCTCAACTCTTGGTTGTTGTAACTGGATATTTGGCTTCACCAGAACTTCTAAAAATATGAAGTTTGGGGTTGAGCATGGGACAAAATAGGCAGTATTCAAAGAGCATGTTTGTTTTCCACAATCCTAGGGAGGTTGGCGAGGGTTACTTTTATCGCTCCTAAGTGTCTGCACTGTTTCTGTATTCCTTGATGATTTTTTTTTTTGTCCATTGTGCTTTTTACATGATGCTAAACCTTAGTTAAATCTCAAACTTCATAAATTCCCTCTGAACCCGTATTTGGTTTTCACCCCACCTTTCCTGGAGTCTCAAGTCAATATGGCCAGCTCAGATTTCCCTGATCCCTGGTCACAGACACTCTTAAGACAGCAAGGAGAATGGAATTCTCTGACTTTGTCAATAGTCTGACAGGAACATTCTGAACAGTCCACAGTTGTGCCTAAAGTCTTGGACCAGTGGGAGTGTAGAACAGGCTGGTGTTAAGGTGGCCGTATGCTTCCAACAAAATCGACAGAATTGATGTCATTTTGGCAATACGATATTGTACATGCCGTAATCACCACAGTGATAACCTTTTTAGCTCACTGCTGTGCAAGGTTTCTGAGAGAAACTTGTTCTGGTCCCACCCACTGTCCAATATTGGCTGAAGAAAATGTGATGTCCTGGGGTTGGTCAGCAGTACTTATTATGCAGTTATTGGCATGCCTTGCATTGTACTGTACTTTTAAATAATGTAAATGAACGTGTTTGTTAATAGTATATGTTGTAACCATGTGATGTTTGTTGTGGAATGCATTTCTCATTAGCATGCTGCCAAAAGTGTTGTGTAAATTTTTGGCTTTCCTGTCTGTGCTGCTGCTAGTTTAGCTGTTAATAGAGATTTCCATTTTAAAATAGCTGTCGTGTCCTTTATTACAATTGCGGACGGCCTCACCACAGTATGTTTGCACTGTATGTGAAACGGCTGCATGAAAAACATTCTGCACCTTCTACAGTTGTGGCCTGACACAGAACAAACATGATGGCAACATCATTCTAATTCTAAGTGCGTGACAGATTGTTCTTGACAAGACGTTCGATATCCTGTACCGACATTTTGACGTATACATCCACCAATGTTGAGTGTTGTCTCCAGAGTGCAAAGAGAAGGATGCTGCATTTGACAGACTCATCTTGGTAGATGCTGTGTGTGTGTGTGTGTGTGTGTGTGTGTGTTTTATTTTTTATTTTTTTTTTTTTTTAAACACAGTGGTCATGGGGGTGGGATAGGCCTCGGCTTCTTTGTAAGTTTCCATTGCCACCTTTTGGTTTTAATCATGGGCTGATTGGTGTTGCACAAACCACAGAAAGCTGCACCCCCACCCCCTACTGTTTTACAGAATAAATTAACTTTGCTAATGCTGTTGGTTTTAAGAGTAGGCCATTATTTATCCTTTTTCCATTTCTTTACACAGTAGTATACATTCAGTAGTTATAAATTCTATGTAATGCAGCATGTGCTTTTTTGCCTTTTGCCTTACTGACATTTTTAATGCCATAATGCCATAATTTCTCATTACAAATAAAATTTTCTAATTGTGATTTACTATTTTTTTTTTAATCTGCCTTTGCCCTAAAGTATATTAACAAGCTTTGTAAAATCAATCGCCCGACAGTTCTTTCCCATTTTACATGTTTTTTGCGGCATTCAAATCGAACGCTAAAGCTGCCCCTCACTCTTTTTTTGCTACTCAGTGAGTGTGAGTACAGTGACTTCTGCCTGCTGTGATGTCATGCGCCTACCCTTCGCAGTAAGAGGAACGTAAGATAAGACTTGACGATCTTAGAGTATTTTAGGCTTTTAACAGAAACCAGCAGGTATTTGCAATCTTTGTAAAACAAAGTTTTGAGAGGTGGGAATTGTCTATTAAACACTATCTCACTTAAGAAAGCGCACGCAACTGCGAGACAAAAAAAAGCAATGGATGATTTGGGAACTTGGACTGTTGCGAACTCGCTGCAGCTTGTGATACACTTTGTTGTGATGGCAGTTCCTCTTGTAACTGAGCTGATGCCAGTAGGAGAAAAAATGTTAAAACTTTAAGCATTCACCACTTCTGTATACGTACTTGGAAGATATTCATATTGAACTGCAAATGCCTCAAACGAGGTGGAACAGTACGTTATGTATGTTTGTAGTGACCTAAGTAAATATTTTGTCATACATTTTTTCCATCAATAATTACTAGCTTAAAAGAAATTATTATATATAAAGTATGACAAGTAAAAAGAGCTCTTGTATCGGAATCTGTATCGGGATCGGATCGAAACTGAGAAAATGTGGCTCGGCCCATCCCTAGTTCAAATCCTGTCTTTGCTGTAGAGGTGTAACATTACATAAAATTCATGGTTTGGTACAAAACTTGGTTTTGGTCTCAGTTTGGGTAGTCTTCGTACAGCAGGAAAAAAAATCTTTTTGAAATTAAAACTGCAAACACACAATTAGCTTGTAAACCAAAGGCAATGCGTTTGTCAACGTATGAATAATAAAACCTAAGAGATTCTTATTTGAACATTATAAAAAAATAAATATAAATTGAAGTACAACATCATAAGTTATAATGAACGGAATCTTGTGTTTTCTACTGCTGAGCATGGCCTCTAGTGAGGGGGGGAAAAAACCTATAGCAAAAGGCCAGAGGCTGTTTCAGCCTTGCTCTAGTCGTACACGCACTCAGATGATGTCATCTCAATTGATTAGAAAGTCGAATGTGTCTCCTGGAACAAATTGGAGTTTGGTATAACCGAGCTACTCTCTCTCCAGTGCTCCATAACATGAGCTTTATCAAACTCACAGCCTCTTTTTGCATAATCTTTTCTGTGTTGAACATTTACCGATGAAATTAGTTTCCGCTCATGTCAATGTGTCCATTCATTTCATTGTTGTACCAAACCGAAAATGATGCAACTAAATGAGGAATATATGTACCATTACTGCCCTGTGCAGAGTTTATATGAGGAAAGAGTGGAGACGCGCAGTCCAGTGACATGCACTTAATCCCCCCACCCCTCCCATAACCCTGACCAAGATAACTGGTTAGAATATGCATGCACGGTGATAATGATCTGCAGTGGGACTGATTCTTGCATAGCTGCATATTGTCATTTGCTCATACATTTAAACACAGAATGCACAGAGAATTAAAACCAGTGCTCAAAAGAATGTTTAGTGCTGTATTCTTGAACGTTTGTCTCTAGTGTTGGCTTGTTGGAAGCTTTTTGTCTTTTTTTTTTTTTTTTTTTTTGTGGCTGACCATCTGTTTTTGAGTTAAATGATTTATCAAATCTGGTTGAATGTCAGGAAAGGTACAGTCTTCATATACATCAGAAAGGGGCTGGGAGCTGCTTAACTTAAGTAATGCTGTATTCAAAATTTAAAAGCATATGTTCTGCTGGGATAAGCAAACAACACATATCACTAACTGGAACGGTCACACTTATCTGTAGTTCTGCTAGCAGTTGGGAGTATCTCCCTTCAGTGCCTGCCTTTGTCTGCCATCTCCAGCATAGCACATGGTTTGAGTAAGGCTAGTTTAAAATAGTAGACTTGAAATGGATATGATGGTAATATTTCAGGCATTCACAGGGGGCTTTAAAAATGGCCTGCATGCAGTTTGCAGCTGTTTGCTAGTGATAATAATAATCGATCCTTTATTGTCCCCGTGGGGAAATTCTTTTTATGCCTCCCTTAACTTGCTGTTTGTAGAGCAAGCTGTCTGCAAAGGGCAGCCACCTGTTGGGGCGCCAGGGAGCTGGGGGTTAAGGGCCTTGCTCAAGGATCCGCAGACATGCTGAAGCTGGGTTTGAACAGGAGACCTTGTGAGTACAGGCTAAACACACTGAGCCAAACGCTGCCCTACTAATTATTATTATTATTATTATTATTATTATTATTATTGCTGTATTACTTTGTAATATTCCGGTAACTTCTGACTGGGAAATTTACCGTTCCGCTTCTATTACCACACTTGTTTCATTTTACATTATTGTATTCCTAAGAAGAGCGATACATGTGGTATTGGGCCCAGTTCGCCACTGCAGAACTTGACTTTTTAGTGCCATAACTCTAAGAGTATTAGCTGGATCTTTTTCAAACTTCCCAGGAACATCTTACAGCTGATGCACCAAAACTGAAGCAGTATCACTATGTGGTGGCACATGAAAGGACAGCCACAGACTCTGATCTGGAGAACCTGATGACAATGAGACAAGTCACATAAAGTTGGACTGGACTTTAAATAAAGTGATTGGAATGGTGGGGAATTTGTAGGGGGAGTGGAGGGGAGGTAATACATTGTTGCCATTCTGACAGCATTTTATTATTCTATAGTTCTTGGAAAGTGCCTCATATGGTGGTGTTTAATTTCTTCTTAAGATTTAAAAAACGGAACACCTGCTTGGTGGTGCACAGTAGAGTCTTACAGCTGCTCCTTGCTCCGTGCTCCAGCTGATAGGAAATCTGGGTTCTGGCTGTGAACCCTGGCCCTCCGCCTACGTTTACATTTACATTTACAGCATTTGGCAGACGCCCTTAGCCAGAGCAACTTACATAAGTGCTTTAAGACTCTGCTATGAATTTTTCCTCTATTCACCTCACATGGGATTTAATGCCTCTTCACAGCTTCACTTGTTGATGGTACCCCTGCTCGTTGAGCTGTAAGCAAAGGTGTCACCTGGCTGAAAGAGAAGTTGTGGTTGTTTTCATGGATCCTGTATGGTATGGAACATGTGTGTTATGCTTAAAAACAGGCACTCTAATCTAGAAAGCCCCGAATGACTGTAAGGTTCCTGTCCTCCTTCACTTGCAGAATTCGCACTTGGATTAATAATCAGAGCCCTGTTCCAAGATCTGACTTCACAGGATCTAAACCATTGGCTCTTTTGTCTCTCTGCCAGTTGTTCTCCTGACAGAGGGGAAAGCGCCGTAGCTTTGACCCCGTCCGTACTTCTCTACGTGCAGAGGAAGCGCAGTAGCTTACC
>JAODKE010000146.1:1495599-1505680 GCA_026779605.1 Mormyrus hasselquistii
GAAAAGGTTTGAGTTTTTCTTCCTGGCAGTGACACATAAACAGATGAGGCAGACAGAGAGAGAGAGAGAGAGAGAGACAGAGACTACCTGTGTCTGGCCATTGTCTCCCAGAATCCCCTCTGCTCACTTCACTGAGTATGACGGTGCCGCTTCACACCGCTACTGCGGGGCATGTGGAGTTTCCATGTTTTCCCCATGCTGGTTTATTCCGGGCACTTCCGCTCAGTTTAACAATATGCCATTAGACCAATTTGATTTTCTGAGATGCCTGCAGTGTGTTCCCCCTGTACACTGGGTGTGGGGGAGACTCATACCCTGTTCTGCTGTGGAAAGGCTCCGGACCCTTAGATGAACTTGGCTTACTTAATGTAAATGGCTTCATGCTTTGCCCCCCTCCCTCCGCACCCATCAATAGTTCATAGTTTAATTTCTTGTTTTAAAAAGCAGATTTTGAAGGCAGCTCTAAGTTTGGCATTCATATAACAATGGTGTCTGAAGCACCATGAGTTTCAATGTTACATTTAATTGCCTTATTATTTTTATTAGTTTCAGGAGCTGACTGTTCTGTATCTTAATCACACAGATGTGTGCGTGTGTGTGTGTGTGTCAGTGAATATGCATACAAGTCTTTTAGCAATCATTACACAAGATGACTCTCAGAACATATTCTTGGTACAGAGAATGCTGAAATCAGACCAAGCTCTACATATTAAAGTAAACTCAAGGGGGATGCCAGCAGATCAAATCTCTCTTCCAAGCAAAGCAAACCACGTGTTTGGAGAAAAATGGCTGGCTCATTGCGAAAAACAGGGGAGATGATCTTTTCAGCACCCAGCGTTCCAACTTGGCGCTGATGGCCGGCTTGTGGGAATGTTTAAACCGCATCCCCCTTCCAAGGTATCACTGCGCTGCCCTCGCCGAGGTGAGCTCGCTCTCATTCGCGTACAAGCCACTCTGCTTGGGCCGTTTTGCGAGACTCGGTGGGGTCGTGACGGAAGGAACACCGTCAGGCTGCGTAGAATGTATCTAGAATGGCGAACAAGAATGGAAACGTGGATGACAGATAAAGCATTGGGGTATTTTTCCGTCCATTTTGAGTGAACACGCTGTAAGGCACAGTTTGGTATGGGGCAGGTAGAATAATCCCCTCGCGTGTTTTTTCCCTCCGCAAATCGACTTGGCTGGCTTCCTGGCTCGTCGATGTACAGCATGATCCACTCTGCTCTCTGCAAGTGTAGTATCCTTCTGCAGTCTTACCCTAAAATATTGCCTTATCCCCAGATGATTAGTGGGCTATCTCCAAGAGACTTTTACGGTTTTTTTCCCGGATGTAATTATAGAAGTTTTCTTGTTGACCGATTAGCTGAGTTTATCAGTGGCAAGAATCAGTCAAATTACTATGACCTCTGCAATTAACACCCGGAATGAGAAGCTTATCAGTTAATGTTAGGTTATAGAAACTAAGTTGATCTGTACTGCAACACTGCGACTTCAACGGGCTCTATGTTTAGTGAAGGAGATGGAAAGTAACGAGGCCATCGGTGGTTTGACATCGCGCCTCCTAATCTGGCTCTCCTTCCAATAAGCGCTGGGCTGAGAGATGTTCCGGTACAGGAGAAGTTGGAGAACATGTCTGGTACCATCGACTCTGGACTCATAACCACTCAGGAAAACGAGAATTTGTTGGCCCATTTTGACTCAATGAAAATCTCTTCCAGTCGGTTAATTTTTTTTCCCTCGGAAAGTTGAATGATTTCTGAAGCCGTGGTTACATTGCCGTGGAAAATAGGTTTAAAACCGCACAAATATCTTTGGATTTAGATAGCTCGGTTTCTTGACAATGTGATTTCATTGTTAGATTTTAAACGGCGCCAAATATTTTTAAGTATTTTTACGTGACTTATATGTAATATAATAACTTAACACAACATTGTTAATTTCTTTTTGTATTTATGACTTCCACAACCCTAATGAGTTGAGGTATTTTGATCTCAGTCAACGGAAAGTTCATTGCATTAAAATAATCTCCAACAATATCTTTTCTTCTTCCTCTTCTATTTCACAGAAAAACTGCCCAGGATCAGTTTCTCAACTCACACAAAGGATCAGTGTTTGTCCTCAGATTGCCGGTGCTTTTTTCTGTTTTACTGTTGTTTAGCCAACACAGTGACACAAATACGCTGAGCTGAGGGGCGAGGGTCCAGCTGTTTAAACGTGTAAAATGAACCACCGTAATCTGCATTTGTCGCTTTAGATAAAAGCGGCGACTTGAAAGAATAACACCAACGCTGCTGCGACACTCTAGAGGTAGGGGGCGCTGTGGAGCGGAAGCTGCCTATAGGTTTTCTATGTCCTGGTATGGCTTTAGGGACCTGATGTCAATCACCGCGTCCATCAGCCCGAAGATTTGGCGAAATTGTCATAGGCTACGTAGTAAATTATTCAAAAATGATTGCATGTCAAATTTCGCATTTTTATTGCCATTATTCCTTTGTAACCAACACCATTACAACTGGGATTTATTAACTGTGGCATTACAACTTAATATGAAAAGGAATGTTTGCATGGTGAAATGTGCTCATATTGCTGTTTTAAATTATTCGATAAGTTCTCATATTAGTCTCTCTCTCTCTCTCTCTCTCTCTCTCAGAAATGTGAACTAAAAATGTGTGAATACACCAGAAGAGCGCGTATACCCGCCGGCGACGGTAGCAGGCCTAGTTTGCGCTTTCATTTTGGGATCTTGCACACAGGCCCTTTTCGAGTTTAACGCCCTCGAGCAGTTTATTTCTGTGGAGCATTTAAATGAGTATGCTATTATACCGTGCCTACCAATATTCCCTGACAGTCATGAAGATTTACATTTATTCCGTATTTGGATGAAACCGTAGCATTCCGGTTGGTTATGCTTTTAGAAAATGATGACACCTTCCCACAGTCACCGCCCAGGGTAGGCTAGTATTATTTTTAATTTTAATTCTAATTCATAGTTTTCTTTTTTCCTTTAACTAATTTGGGGTAGCTTGATATATTAGACTAGACTGGATCATATTACAGCTCGGTGAACTGACCCCACTACACCACGTAAAATCAAAGTATTGTACACTGCACTAATTGGAACAAATTCATTAGACAGCCAACTGGCATCAGCTACAAAATGACCGCGCCATCCACATAAGAACGCCCCCCACTCCCTGGTCCGCCATTGTCGTCCTTCGTGCTTTCCTTCCTCTCTCATTAATTAAAATCCAAATAGCTCTATTGGCATGACAGAATCATTGTTGCCTAAGCCTATGCAGCTATACACCGAAGAAGGCTAATGCTAAAGATATTCAACGTGTAGAAGTAGGAGAACAGTAAAGTTAAATTACCCAATTAGGATTTTACTGCCACTTTTGTTATTCTCGCATTCAGAAGCAGCAACCCCATCTTCTTTCACGCACTGGATCCACGCCCCCCTACCCAGCTATCCATCCCGCCCCCGTTTATATGCCGTGGTCTGAGTCTTTTGCAGGCTGTGGCATATCGCTGTCCCGCCTAATACGGGACTCATTTTCGCTTACACACGTACGTACATGCATTCTCCACATTTTATCCGGCAGTAATATAATTTTGATTCCAACAAATATTGCCTTAATCTGTCAATTTAAATATCCCTCCCTACGCCGAGTCTCCTACGTTGGGCTGGAGTTACAAGTAGGGTGGAGGCATTTTTTGTATGTCGAATTTTAGGAGACCTTATCTTTCCTACCTTCCTGTTAGGGTTATTTCATTTTAATCTGGCACCTTTCCATCATTTTAAACCCTGCAAAACAGGAGGGGCACATCGAGGGTGAAATAATAGCCCCTGAGGAGGGAACTGCCCCGACCTGTTATGAAATTAGTCACAGCAGTGATGCGATACGGATAACAAACCGCTCATATGGACAGACACGACAGTAAACCGCCTGTATTCACACAGCTAAACACAGCCTTAAGCTGTGGCTTTAGAAACCACGCTAAAACAGGCTGGTTAAGGGAATCTGCTGCACGCCACCACAAAAATGACCCAAAGTCTCTAATTCATAACCCGCTGTTGTTTGAGGCCGTTTCTGGCGCATAGGGTACAACGATTACGTGAGTCTATTTCTTTTAGGAAATATCTCTAAACGTGTTAATGCTGCGACTATATCAGAGCTACTTTATTTAGTCTTAATATTTGATACTCATGGCTGAGAATAGTTTAAAAGCAGTATCAGTTCGGGATTTAAATTAGCTTTTTTAAACTTGGCTCAGAGAAGGGGGAGTTTATAGGGAGGAAACCACATTAGTGACAGGAGATGACGCAGGTATTTATGTCAAAATGGTAGTGCACGTTTGAAAGCTCCTGAACCTGCTCTGGATATGTGGTTAAAGGATGCATGGATGGATCATATAGGCAGATATAATTGTCTGCATGGAATTACCACCTACTGGGAAACTATTTCAGAGAGTCGCCAGGCTATATTAGTGGAAAAGTCAGTCTGTGTTACAAGCAGCAGTTAGGCCACAAAAAGTAGTAGTAGTACTAATGATAATAATAATAATAATCTATAGCAGGTCCTACAAATTACATGCAAATCCAGTCAATGGCAAACCCATAAACAGGGTGCCTAACTGAATTGTGGGAATCTCAGTATCTTTCTTTCTTTTCCTGGTTAGGTGCTTCTCTCCAATATGCAGCCATGTGCATTGCAGTTGTGGCTCTTGCATCACATCTCTAGCAGTTGTAATCTTGCTTCTGCTGCATGTCTTTGTGCCCCCCCCCCCCGCGCAGCATTACATGGTTTTCTCCAGGATTGGCATCCCTTGCAGGGTGCCCCTGTGCTGGGTGAAAAGGTGTGGAAGCTGGCTGGATATTGCAGTGGTCTGGTTGCACTGCAGGGCGTTCAGTCTTTTATCCGTGAGAAGGTGATTTTTTTTTGCTTCGAAATTGACCATTAAAGTTTACCTTTTCTCGTTTGAGCACCATCAGGTCGATAATTCTCCAGCGCCAAAAAGTGGCGTGTTGTTCCGTTTTCAACATGATATCGTTAAAGCAGCAATAATCCCTGCACATTTGTTTCAGTCAGTTAACAGTAACATCTATGAGAAAATCCTGAGGTCATTCTGATGCGATGTGCTTTAGAAAAGTTCGGCATGTCTGTAACTATTTAGGCCAATATGACATGTAGCAGTGCAATCTGATGTTGTCATTCTGGCTATAGTTCCGCACTATAGGTTACTGTGTATGTGTGTGTCAGTGTACACACAGTGTCTGGGGGTGTGAGAGAGTGTGGGTTGTGTAATTTTTGATTCCCCCTTTTCTCTTTCCGCCCCCTTCGTGCTGGTAGACGTCACACCGACTTAAAACAAGGATAAAAAGTTGTCGACAGGGCGAGAGAGCAAAGAGCAACCCGGGGAATTTGGCTTTTGCGTGGGGGTGGGGGGTGGGTAGAGAGAGTGGGTGACAGGGAGAGGGAGGGAGAGGACGGTGACGGCGACATAGAAAGAGTGGGAGGCTGGTGAGGGAGGGAGAGGTGCACGCGAAAGAATTCCCCTTCGTGGCATACCAGCGTTTCTCTTTTCATAGCAGCAACCCGCACTTCAGTGGTCTAATAAACAAACGGATCGGTATAGGTCAGCGGATCCTCTACAAGTGGAGGGGAAAGAGGGAGAGGACATCGGCGAAGTATGAGGAGTGGATCTGAGCGCAGGTAAGTCGACTGAGAGGGACTGGCTCTGTGCTCCGCCGCCTGCTCGGGAAAGTGCTGCAGCGCTCGCGGTCCCCAAGTGCGCCTCGGCGCAGCAGCGATCGGCAATATCGCGGCTGGAATCCATATCTGGGACGGATCGCTGAGATGGTCCGCTGGGCTGGTTATAACGCAGATGGTGCTCTTTCCCCTGTATTTGCTCCCTGTTCGGTGCTACGTGGAAAGCCGCCCCCCCTTCCCATGGAAAGTACGTTTACAGTTCATAACTTTGCAAAGTTTATTATGTTGTACATAAAGTCCCAGTCGAGGCGGCTAGAGCAACGTGGGCAGAGGGTCCTTCCTGCAGGTCTTCAGCCCTGGATCGCTTTAGCTCCTTTGCCCTTTTAAGCCTTAATTGTATAGTCGGATTTGCCTTGGTTTACCGCCTGACAGCCAGTGCACTGCACTTTACTACAGTGCGGGAAGATTTGTGGTGGATGTTACGGGTGTAAAAGCGCAGCGGTGTGTCGCGGCGCTCGGTGGGTGCGAAATGTTTCTACTGCTCACAAGCAGCAATAAGAAACATACACAAAATGCCACCGTCCCGGATCGTTTTATGGGGTGTTTAAACACTACAAACAGGATCCATCAGCAACGCCACGATGCTTCATAAACGCATATTTTTTCAAGAACTTTGAGTCGCTTCTTTGGGTTAAAAGATTAATGGTTAAGACACTTTGAAGAGGAGGATGGTGGGAATTTGAACGGGACATGGCTGGGGTTTGCGGAAAACGGGGCTCTAGTCCATCCCCACACCCGGCAACGTGTTCAGGATCAGCCCACGATGCGTTCGTTTTGATCAGGGATCTCCTGCAATGAACCGCGCCAATCTGGAGTGACTCCCAAAATCTGCATGGAAATATTTCATCATGTAACACTGTTGCGTGCAATTGGGTAAAGCCTGTGTATAAACAGCTGCTTTAAAAATGGCCGTCAGTTTGTTTTTATTGAAATAAGTTTTCAGATATTCGCCATCAATTTCTCGTTTTATTTTACAGCAGTTCTGGAAAAATGAACCCGTCTTTTTTGCCATATAGCGTGTTGGTGTTGCGGATTTCTCTGATAATCTGGATTTTTCTGACAAGGGCGGAAGGACGGGTGAGTAATGTCGTTACAGTGAAAGATGGACAGGCTGGGCACAGAGGGGATTAAATGATGCCACAATAACAACATATATCAACCCTTCTATGTATACTGCACAGCGCTTTGGTATACATGCCCGACGTGGATTACATCACACATTTCTGTAATGCATGGCAGCCCTGATTAGTTTTTGCCGGATTTATCGCCTTTTATTGGAGGAATTTAAACTTTCATATGTAGCTCTTACATCTTGCGGTCTAGTTTATGCTGTAATACAATTTCTGCTCTCGTTCAATATAAAGATGGTTTCCAAAGGCCGTAATGGGAAGGCATTTAATGTAATAGCCTGGGTCACAGCTGTGGTTTTAACAGATTAAACGAGTTCCGGAAACCTTGCTGTGTGGTGATTGGTGGGCAGGTCAGGCTGTGTGTTGGGGACTTGTTATAGAATAGTGTGTGGTGACTGGTGGGCGGGTGAGGTTGTGTGTTGGGGGCCTGTTACAGAAGGGTGTGTGGTGATTGGTGGGCAGTGTCAGACTGTGATTGGGGGCCTGTTACAGAATGGTGCTTAGTGATTGGTGGGTGGATGAGACTGTGATTGGGGGCCTGTTACAGAATGGTGCTTAGTGATTGGTGGGTGGATGAGGCTGTATGTTGGGGGCCTGTTACAGAAGGGTGTGTGGTGATTGGTGGGTAGTGTCAGACTGTGATTGGGGGGCTGTTACAGAAGGACGTGTGGTGTGATACACATCTCTCTGCATGCGTCCAGGTCTCTGGGAGAAAAGCTCACCAAATGCAGGAGACGGACGGACTGGAGGCCAGCTGGGGGCCATGGAGCCCGTGGGGGGACTGCTCACAGACGTGTGGCGTGGGCGTGTCAGAGCGAAGGAGGCGATGCCTGCACAAACCCCGCGCCTCGCACAGCTGGGAGCTGCCGGCCTTTCTGTCCCCGGGTCGTCCTAACCACACCCCTGTCGTTTCGGCCATTCGCCCTCACTACCCCTCCCAGTACCCAACAACTGATACGTTTGCCTACAGGCGTGGCGAAAGACGGCCTTTCTATTCACCGTCGTCATCGGCCAATCAGAACGCCAGGCTTCCTGTGTTTAGACGCAGTCAGGGGTCTGGTCTTCCTGATCAGGCCAGGTCCGAGGCTCCCCTGTCCTGGAGAGACTTTCCTCCATATAATCAAGAGTCTGTTTCTGTTTATCGTCCTCCCTCCTTCCCCTCCTCCTCCATTAATTACGGGCAGGTGGGGAGGTCGCCCTGGCCACCTGACAGTGAGGGCACTGGCAGAGTTAGTGGGGGCGGGACCAGGAGGTCAGTGCCAGCCAATCAGGATGGAGTATCTCCCAGAAGGTGAGCAGCAGTTTGTTACAGATGTTAATCTTTGCAGGTCTGTCATGAAGAAATGTGCACCATCTTTTGGAGTGCCTGGTTAAAGTATCAAAAAGTTGCTGCTGTTTTTTGAATTTAAAAAAAGAAACGGCGTGAGTTTTCCTGTAAATAGACCAGCCACCTTTGTGCTCTGAAGTGACTGAGAAATGAGCTTCGTTCTGAGCTCTCCTGCTCTGTCTCCATCTCTCCCACTTGCCTGTCCCTCGTTGTCATGACTAGGTCTATGTCGACAGCCTCCTCCATCCGCCCAGGTCAGTTCGGTTACGGCCGGATGCCCTTCTCTCTGCCTCTGCATCGGCAAAACCGCCACGCCCAGCACTCCGTCCATGGGGGCAACAGCTCCAGCTCTGCTGCCGAAGAGGCCCCCCCAGCGGGGGACGCCGGTGCGGGTCCAGCTGAACCCAAGGAGCACCCTGGAGCCGAGAAGGACCGGGTGGAGGTAGAGCCGGAGAGTCGGGTGGGGGCAGGAGAGGGGAGGAGCATCACGTCTCCAGGGCTCCTTGACCCTGGACCAGACAAACGTGTTGAGCGGGATCCCCATTGGCCAGGTCAAGCAACCACAGACAGCAGGAGCACCGGACTCATGCACGGACGCCCAGATGAGGTCTTGCCCGGTCTGGTGGAGAGAGACAGGCCCGCCCACTTCATCCCCCGTGTCCGTGCGCCGCCCTACCCCAACCGCGAATGGCAGCCTGAGCGACGGGTCCCTTCTCCAAACTCCCACCAGGCCTACCCCCCTTTCTGGCAGCCTGTGCCCCACAGAGAGCCTCTGTACAGCTTCACTCCCCCCTTGCCCCCCACTCGCCCCCTGCAGCTGCCACCGGGTTTGCCCTCAAACCCCAACATCTGGCTGCTGCCTCCCCAGCAGCCCGGCGAAGAGCCAGAAGAGGGGGGTGAGGCAGCGAGTGAACTGGGGCCAGCTGAAGGCAGATGGAGGCCCGGCGGCCCACCTCCGCGAAACTTCAAGTGCTCTGGACCTGAGAAGGAGTATCGCAGATGCAGCTCCCAGGTGAGCGCCGGTCATATATGAAGGTATTTTCAATTACTTCAGAAACAGATGCTCGCAGCCATGACAGTGCACGGAGTGCTTACATACCTTTGGCGACGCTGGGCCGGGAGCCTGCAGCCGACTGCACTGCACTGCACTTTATCAGCATGCTTGCCTACATTTTTTAAGATGTAGAAGCACCGTCCGCCAGACACCAGCATGATTTGTGTATGAAGTAGCTGGTCTGCGATTTACAGGCTAGAGGGGGGGGGAGGGGGGGGCAGAGGGGCTGAGAGAGGGCCTGGAAGCCTGATGTGTTTGCTCAGAAGTATGTTTTGGCCATTTATCATGTTCCCGGAGGTTTGACTGAGCCATTTTAGTGGGGTTTTGAACCATGTAGGTTTATACATTTACCGTGGAAATTGACATGTGCATGTCTGCCGGCTACTGCAAGATGGATACTGGGTGTCCATTTGCTGCCGGTGCGGCCGTAGGCCGTCCTTTCAGAGATGAAAGTGGGATTCGAACCTGCACTGCTGGGGGGTGTGATATGACGGTGTCTGCTGCCACGCTGCCATGTCACCCTGCTTTCTGTGAGGCCTTGTGGCATTTATCCTGTATCCACTTTTGAATGCTGGTTGGGGGAGGGAGGGCAGATCTGCTAAATCAGTGACATTAGCTTGTCCTGTGGTGTCTGAGTCACTGGGGCGTCGGCCGCATATCTTCACTGTTTTTGTGTGTGTGCATGTGTGTGTGTGTGTGTGTGTGTGTGGGGGGGGGGGGGGGGGGGGGACCAGAATGCACACGTGCGGGGGGGGGGGTCTTTTTTTTTTGTGGGTGCTCTGTCCGTGTAGAGGGGAAG
>JAODKE010000146.1:1531518-1580198 GCA_026779605.1 Mormyrus hasselquistii
AGCAGGGGGTGCTCCCGTTCTGAGCGTATGTTGCAAAGGAAGGTTGGTTTTACAAGGTTACCTTTTGGATCCCAGCCCCGGGGGGGGGGGTTGGGGGGATTAAAAAGTAAATATGTTAATGGTGGCTGCTGCTGTCCAGCTAGAGGCGCTGGCATGTGAATCCTGAGGCAGGGTGGGTTCAGTTTGTGTGTCAACAGAAGGAGGCTTTGCAAAGACCTACAAAATCTGGAGTGTGAGGGTGGGGGTGTCAGAATACCTGTATCTACACACTAGTGATTGACGTTGATCCAACTTTTGAGACCTGCAGACCTCGACGACGACCTCGGCAGTTAAATGCCAGTAGAATGACACGGAGGGGCGCATACTTTATCCTGCAGGTGCATTTGAAGCCAGCTTTGCAGTGTAATGGGTGCCACCCCCCCGCCAGTTGCTGGTTTCGCTGCCCCCTGCTGGGCTCCGTCGGCCTCAGGCCCTGTCGCTGTTCTGTTTGAATTAATTATTCCGGCAACCAGACACCTGAACGGTGCGAGATGGGATGCAAATGCAAAACAACAATTACTGAGCAGTTGGTACAGACAGACGGGCCGGCCTGCATACCGATGTGTGATCTCAGGTGGAGAGGGGCCGCCGGCAGGCCGACACTCTCTTTAGACGGAGACAAAGGCGGCCGGCCCTGTCTGAGCTGTGAAGTGGGAAGGGCACTTCCCAGGTGTGTGTGGTGTGGAGGGAATGAAAGGCCGAGGGGCGGGGGGAGGGTTGGGAGGTTGGGTCTGGTGGCAGGTCTTGTTGCTAAGAGACGGTGGAATGAGAGATGCTAGGTTGCTAGGTAACGTGCGTGATGCGGTGACTAACACAGTGTGAAAGGGATGGAAGATCGGAACAGTAGCTGTGCTTTTTGAACGCGCCTTCCTCTGTCGATGAGTTTCCCTTCGACTCGCTCCAGAGCATCAGAGCCATGTGGATGATGGTGTGGCATCTCTGTGCACAAGAAAGAAAAGCAAATGTCATGCCATTATCAATTTTTGTCTGGGGAGGGGAAGAGGGGGACAGTGTAAATGGTCTTTTAACACGCACAAGATGCTCAGTCAAATCAATGATGAATTCTTTAAACAGATGGAGGGTCATTGGTCCTTTTGGATATCTAGTGTTTTATTGGAGTGTGCCTCACACTGTCCTTCAAGCCCAGCCCCCGTCAGCACCCACCCGGTGTGTCACTATGGGGCTGTGAGGCTGGGGGGAGGGGAGTAGAATGTGATTTGATTGGATAATCCAAGGCTTTAATATCCCATAATCCTTGTGAAATCCTTTCAGCATTACTGTGGGGACTGAGATTAACTCTATGTGTGTGTGTTTGTGTGTCTGTGTACGTGTGTGTGTGTGTGTGTGTGTATACTGGAGGTAAAAGGTAAAACTCCCCGAGCGGTGTGGTGGCAGTAGGATCCTGTGGCTGGGCGTGGCTAAATATGTGCCTTGTTGTGTGGGTTCGGTCCCACCCGTCCACGTTTATGTGCTCTGTGTGTCTGCCTGTGTGCAGATGGTTTCCCATAATTAAGACTCATCTGGAACATCACTAATTGGAAGGTAATTTGTCCAGAGAGGAAAACGGGAGGAAAGACATCACTCTTAAAACAGTGAAACATGGCTAACTTTGTGCGAGATGAGGGAGCGGCTAGAGGATGGGGCGTTTGCTGTGTGGCTGTGACCAAAAAGGAGGGGGAGAGATAGAGGGAGGGAGAGAGAGAGAGAGAAAGATGGAGGGAGAGAAAGAGAGGGACAGAGAGAGAAAGAGAGAGAGACAGCGAGGGAGAGAGAAAGAGCATTGGAAGTGAATCAGGTAAATGAGAAATGGAGGCTGAATTTGAGAGCAAATTACAATTCATTTTCATTTTCCCTCTCTTGCTTGAGGGAATCTATTTCACGGTGCTGCATGAAACGAACCTCTATAACCTTTCTTTTTTGTATCATCTCTTTTTTTCTATATTTCCTCCCTCCCTCCACCTTCTTCAACATTTACCACCACTTTTCCATCTCCCATCCCTGTTTTTTAAGCCCCCCCCTCCCATGCTTATCGAAAAGGGCATGGTTGTTGCCCCTGGCGACAAGCATCCTTGTTTACCTGCTGAGGATGTCGTCACTGTGTTGCTACGGCGACCAAAATGCAAGTAGAGATTGTGGGAAGGGGTCGGTTTCCATGATAACATGGAGTGTCATTGTCACTAAATCCACTCACCTGCTCCCTCTCTCCCTCTTGCTCCTTTGTTGATCTTTCCGTTATTTTGGCCATTTTTGGTGCGATGCCAAATATAGGCACACGGAAATGGATGTAGTGATGAATAGAGATGGGCATTTGCTTTGTAGCGGAGCCTGATGCCGGGCTATGTTACGTATACAGTGAATGTGCACCCAGACCAGGAAATGCAGCAAGACGACTGAGAGCACAAAGAAGCCAATGATGGAGGGAATGAAAGTTATGGAAGGTCTCACACACTGGTAATAAACGGCAGGTGTATAGTGTACGGATAGCAGCAGACAGAAAGATGAGCGTGTAGAAAGCTTGTCAGGTTGAACATGTAGGGATGGCCCACATCATTGTTTGGCTCTCCGCCTCTTTGATGGAGATGCTGATAGCAGGACCTTCTTAGATGAGCTGGTTCTTCACACAAGCCTGTTGAGTAGCAGAGCAGAGGGCAGCCGTGTCTTGTGTTTGTCGGGGTGGAAAGGTACTGGCCATCATTAGCAATACTTGTGAAGGTGGAGTCTTCCCTATCATGCTTAGCTGTGATTGGTTGACATTCTTCCTTTTTTAGTTGCTGGATCTGTTGACCCCTTAGCAGTGTGTGTGTGTTTATCCAAGCGCTGGCGTCCATCTCAGACTCGGCACATGGGTTGGTGCGAAGTCCTTGGGGGGTGGGGGGCACCCTCCATCAATAACGCCTTGTGGTGACAGATTATGGCTGATCAATCAGGCCTATCGATCAGTGCCTTGCTCTAATTACGCCTGCTGCCTAATTAACAGCGTCATTACACCGGCTTCGCCGTGTCGCTGGGACCGCTGCTGTCTGGGTTCCCCCTCCCCCGCTTCCAGCGCGGCCTTACTCAGCGGTGCATGGTCGCCGTGACTCATTCTCTGCGTCGCTACCGCTCGTGGCATTTCGACACCGAGCGAGTCACGACGGAACGAAACGGATGAGATCCGCTGCCCTCTTGTCTGCTCTCATCCCACGCTTCAGACCCTCCTCGTTTTCTTCTGCGTGACAGTGCCCTGCACGTCTTTGTCATCCTCTTTCCTGTCGTTCTGTTTCTCCTCTTAAAGTTGTGTCCTCTCGGAATTTCTATAGCCACACCCCCTTCCACCTCTCCACCTCCAGTCTTGCTCTTTACCTCTGTCATCCTCATTTTCCACCCCCGTCACCATCTCTCTCTCTCTCTCTTTCTCTTTCTCTCCCTCTCTGCTTCTCCCTTGCTTTCTCTCTGCCCCTATAACCTCTCCTGCCCCCCACCACTTCAATCCCGGGCAGTGCCATAATCCACATCAGCTGGCCGGCATTCTTAATCTCAACACCCCCCTTCCCCCAGTTCTGCTTAAGTGTGTTACCCTGTGAGAAAGAAGATATGAAGGGGTGAGGGGTGAGGGGAGGGTGGCAAGACCCAAGAGCAGGTTGCGGGGGCCCTTGGGCTCCCCTGGGCGTTTAATCTAGCCAGTTTGGGCAGCATCCAGACAGACTCATGTGCAGCAGCAAAGATGCCTTGTCCCCTGGTTACATAACCTGGTGGCATCAGTAACCTGTGAAATACAGTGTCAGGGCATCAAACGTCACCCTAGTCATGTGATCCACTGGAATCATGCTCTTCTGTCATCTGTGTTTCAGATGAACCGGCCAATCCAGGTGAAGCCTGCGGACAGCGAAGGCAGAGGAGGTAAAACGTGCCAGGTTGTCTGCCCTTTCAGTGTTGCCAGGGCTGAAGTGTGACCTAGCAAGCCAGAAGCACACATAGAGAGGCAGCCTGGCGAGACTCAGAATGGGAGGTTTACAGGGAGGCCAGTGCTTTGCCAGAGGCCTTTATGATAACTGTACAGCCACCACTGCCCTCTGGTGTCCAAAAGCAGTACTTCTGGGATTTTTTTTTTTGGGTGGGCACCTTATACAGCATGACCTTGCATATAACATCTAAGATCTTTGTTTCCAGTACTTATATCATGTCATGATTGTAATTTACTGCACTCTATTTTCAAAATTGATAGTGGATATGATAGTGTCTGTCTTTATAATGCAGTTGTTTTAGTGCTTGTAATGCAATACGCGCCTTTATCATTGAGAATGAGTATGTGTGAGTGTGTGTGTGTGTGTGTGCACATGTGTGTGTGTGTGTGTGTGTGTGTGTGTGTGTGTGTGCGCGCTTTCCTATCCCTGGGTTATTTCTAGTGCTTTAATCTTGTTTGTGACCCCCATCTCCTCCTCTGTCCTTCCTCTCCTCTCCTCTCCTCTCCTCTTTATTTCGATTACTCTGTCCCCTGTCTGTCCCCCCTCTGCCTTGCCACGTCTCCGCCAGAAGACAGGAAGCTCTTTGTGGGCATGTTGGGGAAGCAGCAATCGGACGAGGATGTAAGGAAGATGTTTGAGCCATTCGGGAGCATTGAGGAGTGTACAGTGCTCAGGGGACCTGATGGCACCAGCAAGGGTAATGGGGTCTGGCCTAGGAGGACACTGTTACAGCATTACAGCATTACATGGTGTCACGACGTTAGCATGTCATGTGGCTAAAGAGTTTTAGCATCACAGGGATTTTTAGTGTTACATTATTACAGTATTACAGTGTTACACTCTTATAGCATTACAGAGACTGACGGTGTCACACTATTACCATCATACAGCATTGCAGCTTTACAGTCTTACAGCATTACAGAGATTGACAGTGTTGCAATGATACAATCTTTACAGCATTACAGAGACTGACAGTGTTACACTACTACAATCTTACAGCATTACAGAGACTGACAGTGTTATAATGATACAATCTTACAGCATTACAGAAACTGTGTGCTGCAGAGTATTGGAGTGTCTCTGCTGGGATCATGAGCTAAAACCTTCTCCCACTTGAATTATGTGTATGATGTTCAGAGGGGTTTGGGATGTGGGTTAGGTGCTCAATCTGTGGTGTCCTGCAGGGTGCGCCTTTGTCAAGTTCCAGGGCCATGCGGAAGCCCAGGCTGCCATCAACACCCTGCACGGCAGTCGCACATTGCCGGTGAGTTTGGCCGCCTCTGCATCTCGTGCCCCCCCACCCCAATTGCCCCAATGGCCCATTTGCCCTGAGCTGGCGGCCCGTCCCTCTGCAGGGTGCCTCATCCAGCCTGGTGGTGAAGTTTGCTGACACGGAGAAAGAGCGGGGCCTGCGTCGAATGCAGCAGGTGGCCTCCCAGCTGGGCATCTTCAGCCCCATGACGCTGAACTTCGGGGCCTACAATGCGTACACGCAGGCGGTGAGTGCGGGGGGCGAATGAAGATGACACTGTAGCGATGACACCCCTGACAGTGGCATCCTGGTTACGTACTGTCCCCGCAGGAAGGGTCGTGCATTTTACGGTCACAAAATCGCTGCTCTTCTGCCTCCAACCAATTATGGAATGTAATTCAATATGCAAGGCAACTTGCTCTCTCTCCTCACCCCTCCCCCTGCCTGTCTCTCTCTGTCTCCTCAGCTGGTCCAGCAACAGGCCCTGGTTGCACAGTCGGCATATTTGTCGCCCGTGGCGACAGTTGCCGCGGTGCAGATGCAGCAAATGGCCGCCCTCAATGCCAATGGCATCATTGCCACGCCCATCACGCCCATAACACCTATCACACCCTCTTCGGGTAATGCTGCTGTATCTGTCAGTGCCACCCCCCTCTGTACCCCCCTTGCCCCGCCAAGCTGTCAGTCTTTTCCCCTCCCACCTTATTTTTTCCCAGTCTCTGTTAATCAGCGCTCACAATACATCCTGTGCAGTGATTGGTCCTCCTGGTCTGCAGGTACAAATACCCCCCCTACCATCGCAGCCACACCAGTACCAGCCTTACCTCCACCAATTGGAGTCAACGGCTACAGCCCGGTACCTGCTCCAGCCAATGGGCAGCCAGCATCTGAAACTTTGTACACCAATGGTGTCCATCCTTACCAAGGTTATGATCCATTTGTGCAAACCCGAAACTCAATATCCCACTTTTAAATATTTAATCTTTCCCCTTGTGTATACATATGTAAATCTGGACAGCTTATTGCATGCCTGCTTTCTCTGTGACAGGATCCCAGGAGCTGAAACTGTCCCTGTGCTTCCATCATGTTCTAATGTTTCTTGATGGCCTGCTCTCTCCCCAGCTCAGAGTCCAGCTGCAGCCTTGGATCCACTGCAGCAAGCTTACGCAGGAATGCAACACTACACAGGTGTGTGTATGTTTCTGTGGGTGCAGTTATGTTGTGGATCAGCACATTGAAGCGTGTGCTTGTGTGCTTCTAAAACCTGTGGCTTCAATGCTTAACTTATCACCAGTCTTTCCCCACCTTACAGCAGCCTACCCTGCTGCCTATGGATTGGTTGGCCAGCCATTCCCACAGCAACCTGCCCTGGTTGCCCAGCAACATCAGCAACCCCAGCAACAGCAGCAGAGAGAAGGTGATGTCATTTCCTGCTAGGCCATGAACCACGTTGTCATGCTTGCACCCGTAATATGACCACCGGTGTTACCCTCGATCAGTTCCTACCCATGCAGTTCTTTTGCTCATCCTATCTGTGCAGTGATTGCTAACAATAGCGCCTCTCTGCATGTGAGGCCTGGCTATCTTATACACCTCTTCACCCCTAACTCCTCTCTGACTATTCCACTCCTTCTCACACACATATCCTGCAGGCCCAGAGGGATGTAACATCTTCATCTACCATCTGCCTCAAGAGTTCACTGACTCGGAGATGCTGCAGATGTTCCTGCCCTTTGGCAACGTCATCTCTGCCAAGGTCTTCGTTGACCGCGCCACCAACCAGAGCAAATGCTTCGGTGAGGATGGAAAGAACAGGGAGGAGTGGGTGGGGTGGAGGGGATGGGGAGCTGAGGGCAGGGAGGGTGGCTGAAGGCAGGGAGGCGACAGGCAGAGCCGCTCTGCTGAGTCACGCTTCTGTGCCAGGAGGTACAAATTATATTTTATACCCATAAATCAAACTTAAAGCTGTCCATGTCCTAGAGCAGGTCAAACAGAACCCTAGCCTCCCATTGGCCAGTGTACAATCCTGCAGGAGACTTTAAAGTGGCCCTAACCCTGCCTTTTGGCCGCATCTTCGACCCACTGAGACAGAACTGAGCACTGGTCCTCCATGTGTGCACACCCAGGCTTCGTGAGCTTTGACAACCCGGCCAGTGCCCAGACAGCCATCCAGGCCATGAACGGCTTCCAGATCGGCATGAAGCGGCTGAAGGTCCAGCTGAAGAGGCCCAAGGACGCCAACCGGCCGTACTGAGATGCCAGTCAAAGGAGAGAGGTGAGGACGGCCTGGGTGGGCGAGGGAAGATGAACAAGAGAGGAAAGATAGCAGATGAGGAAAGACAAGCAGGAGAGAAGAAGATGGCAGGCAAGGGAAGATGAGCAAGAGAGAGGAAGACTGCAGGCAAAGGAAGACGACAGTAAAGATGGCAGGAGGGAGGAAGACTGCAGGTGAGGGAAGACGGCAGGAGAGAGGAAGACTGCAAGTGGAGGAAGATGGCAGGTGAGGGAAGATGAGTAGGAGAGAGGAAGATGACAGGCAAGAGAAGACGAACAGGAGAGAGGAAGATGAGTGAAAGTCTTTCGAATTAGCTAAAGTGCAGGGTACTATCTGTATGTTTTCTGTGAAAGATTGCACTCAGGAAGCTGTCTTACAGCTTTTACAACAGCACTCCAAAGGGTTCAAACGTTGAATGTTTATTGATTTTTAATGCTGTGATTTTAGCTAGATTTATCTAGACAACTAGACCTTAAAAACGTTAAAGATGTTGTTCTCCTACTTTAATTTACTTTGCTTTTATTTATTTTTTGTGCTGTTTTAATTTTTTCCTGAAAACAACACACTACACTCAAGATCCTCCTGTCCAATCATAAATCGTGGAGACCACGTCGCTATGGCTATGGTTACCTAGCAACCGATAAAGCCCCGTCCCCCTTCCTCTCAGGTGGTTGTAAGTTGATTAGCCTGTGTTGGTTGCCGTTGGCGATTTGCCTGTGTTTGGGTTGCCGTTGGCGATTGCCTGTGTTTGGGTTGCCGTGGCGATTGCCTGTGTTTGGGTTGCTGTTGGAAATTTTATTTCTTTTGCCAACTGCCCCAAGCGACCGGCCATGCGCTGAACTGCATGCCGTGTTGCCGTGGCGACCACGGACTGTGTTTGGTGCACTGTGAGTTTATTTGACCTGTATCCCTGCTCACATTGATCGATAACTGTGACTCGGGCATTTTTTTTAGTGACTTATCGTTACAATTTTATACATGATAAATATAGTAATTCTCCAGTCGGTTTTTTGCTGATTTATGTTCATTATCATGACTTTACATATTTACTGTTGTGGTGACTGTGGTTCACTTTTTTGCTGTTCTTAATGTTATTATTACTACCGCCATAATAACATTATCATATTAACATGATCATGTTATAATGTTATCATTACTAAACTATATATTTCGTGGGTGCTCTGTGTATGAGAGTGTGTTTGTGTGTCTGGGAGTACAAACAGACACACCCAGCATGAAAGGCTAAGAGTGCGTACACAGCCCTTTCCCAGTGTGTCACTCTGCATATCTGGGTGTTTCCCTCCTGATTTTTGGCAGAGCCCTCATACTACAGCGCCGTTTGTTCCTGACGAACTCAGACAAGTCGGAGCACAGTTCTGTGGTTGTGACCTGCGGTTCTGTGTGGCTTAAGCCCTCTGTAAATTAGAGCTCCAACCTGATCTCTCCCCCAGGGAACCCGCTAAATCCAGTCCAATCCAGTCTGACAGATCATTATGTTTTCCCTAAAATGTACTACACTGGATCACTAAGGAAAAGTAAAATAAAATTATGAAGGAAATTTTTACAAGGCAAGGAAATATTTTCAAAATAATCTCATTGAAATAATCAGGAAGCTAAATGTATATTAGACTACAATTGAACTATGTTAAACTTTATCAATATTCTCTGTACTGTGTTGTACAGACGGAAATGCATTTATTTTCCTGATTATTTGAAATGATATTCTGCTGTGCTGGACTGCTGATTGGCTGGGTAAGTGTGGATTGGGTTGAAGGTCACATGACTTTATTTCCCTATCATTTTTTTTTAGTTTCCCCCATTCTGTTTCATTCTCCTTTATCCTTCTATTTCTTCCAAAATTTTACCTCCACTCTCCCTGGCCTGTGTATTGAGGTAATGGTTTGTGGTTGTCATGGTGAAACACAAATGCCTTGTGCCGATTGGAGAAAATCTTCCTTGCTAGGAATTCTGGGTAGCTAAAGACATTAAAAATTCCTGAGAACTGTAGGTCAGATTACACATTTTTAAAATGTTTGACTGTACAGTTGCAATAGCAGTTTAAGTTTCGATATTAAAAATAGTTATTTCGGAATACAATTTCATTTTTCTGTATGATAAAGAATCTGTCCTAATATGAGAATGAGAAATACAGAAAAATGAATACAAGAATATTTTAATAAATATTTTACAACCATATATAAATAAATATGACTATTAGCCAAAATGTTACCCAGAATTCTTATATCGCAGTTACCGCTAGAAAGTGGTGCATGTTGGGAATTGTTTGCCTGCCAAGTATAAAGCTACAATTACAATCCAGACTATACTGTCACTAATGATACAACACTTACTCATACACTCACAGACACATCTGTGGTCGCATCCACACACAATTGAACATTTTCACAGTGAGACCTGCATGGACACTGTATGTACACATGAAAATATCTTCAATTGACAGTGATTGTTTAAGTTCAAACTAGAGGCTTCCTAGACAATATCACACAGTGCCTTTGTGTACTTTAAACTAATGTAACATTAACACTCTGGGTTTTAGTTCAATTCAACCCATTTCTTTATTGGTTCAAATCACTACCTTGTCCTCAAGGGCTACAAATTGTGGTAAATATCTAAATAGTGATATATTATGAACAGCTTTTTTTAATCAAATCCTCAGACTTGTTTCAAGTGAAGGGTGTAATATTTATGTATTAGTATGTGTTACAATAATTTGGCTATATTTGAGAGACACGCTTCTTCTCAATTAGCCTATTGGGTTATTTGGGGAAACCAAAAAGGTCTGCCCAGCTGAATATGTTTAACATATTAGATATACACATTAACCATACTTAATACTCTAAATTAAACACTCCCTTCATTTGATTTTTTTTTTGTGCATTGACTTTAGTTAAAAATCTGCTTCCTTTGAGATTAATAATTTGAATAATGTGAATGCTTTCTCTCTTGGGTGTGGGATATTATGAAGCTAAGCCATTTTCTTAAAAATCATGGTTCTAATTTCAGGATAAAACCTTTGGTGTCCAAATGACCTTCTGCTGGCTCAGAGCCATGATTCATCTCCACTTAGTGACTTCTCCTGTTCAGACCCTGCTGTCCCAAGATGTGCACAGAGACCAGAAAAAACAAAAATGATGAAACGCATTTCGCTTTGACGCACAAAATTTATCCAATGAAAAACGGTTGCCATACAACCCAGTAAAAGTAGCACCGGAAGGGTGTTGAACTGCTGCAACTCCAAAATCCAGCCAAAAGGCCTGGCCTCTGTGATCTGCTGCCAGTGTGAATCTCTTGGGGGCTTTTAGTGGGTGAAGGGCAGAAGACACTGGGTGGCCAGCTGCGATGGTCAGGATCATTGTGTAAAGAGATCCTCTCTTTCTCTCCTTCAGGTAACGTTTCCGTAGACTCCTGTAACAGAAATCCAAGCGGAATGCACTCTCAGCGCCTCCTCTGCGTCTCCGTCCGTTAGACAGCCAGGCAACCCGACTACACAGCTATGTGAAAATAGCCGACGACTCAGTACAAACATATTTACTCGTGTGTATGGACCGAAGACCCGGTGCATATGCAGCCATGCACACACGCACATGTACACGCACATTCACCTGGAACACACGTTGATCATCTTGGCCGTACCGACGAACCCAGTTTGATAAGGAGCATTTGACAATGGTGTACAGCTTGTGAAAGAGGGGAGGCAGGAAAAATACAGATGAAGATGATGATGATGAGTACGGATGAAAAGTGGAACGACTGAATATATCACTTCTTTTAGTCTACCTTATGTTGTTAAGTGATAGCTCCTGTTTCTTAAAAAGGCAACTGGAAAAATAATTTACACAAAAAGTGTAGGTTAGTGTGACTAAGGGAAAAAACCTTATACTTGTAAATAATTTAGTTTAAGGAGATTAAAGTTTAAAAACCCATAAAAAGTGAAAAAATACATAAAAATAAAAAAACAATCAGATTATTATTATTATTATTATTATTATTATTATTGCATTTACAAATGAGAAAGGACTGAAAACTGAAGATTTAAAATCTCGATTTAGTTTTTGTTGATATATGGGTGGGAGGGCTGGAAATTAGGGGGTAAGTTTTAATATTTTAAGTATTTTTAATTTATTAATCAATCTGTTAATTCCTTTGATGATAGGAGGAATGCTAAAGAAAAGGAATTGGAGGACTTTTTGATTTTAGGATTTTTTAGAGAAATGATTTTTTGTGGGTCTGTACGTCAGACTTTGTGATTGCATAATTGTAATTATGAATTAATAATCACAATGATAATTTATTTCTTATTTATTGATTCTGATTTTGATCTCTCTTTTTAAGTTAAAATAAAAAAAACACGTGACAAAACTTGAATTCTGGCCTTTTTGTGATATGAATATGGTGATGAGTAAATGTTAGCTGTAGATGTCGGGATAATGAGTGTGTGTGTGTGTGTGTGTGTGTGTGTTTGTATGTCCGGTTTGTATGTTGGATTCCTCTAAGTACCCTGAGGAGGGAGCAAATTGAGTAAAGCGGGGGATTTAAACACGGACACCTCATGGCATCTATGGAAAAAGCAAGAGGATACAGCTCTTCCATATTCTTCAATGACAGTGACATAAATTTGAATGTAACATTTAAGGTTAAAAATAATGGGGAAAAATCCATAGTTAGAACATAATTCGTACCGTAGATGGTTATATTTTTAAACATTGGCCGCATGGGATAAATGTACCTGTTCAGTTCAATACAACTTTTCATCCCATTTATAATTTATTCTGTATACCCAAAACACACCCACTGTAAGTAAAAAGAAAAAAATTGTTATTAAATTATATTATATTTAAATTTACACTATTGTGCTTGGATTTGAACCCAAAACTCAATAAATAAATAAAAATTAATAGATTTCTGTGGATCCCACCGTCCTCGTACTTTGTACCCAACATACACAGTTCTTAGTCTATACTGCCCAATCAGCGACTGCTTCCTCCCCCCGCTCCTCCCTTCTGCATATAAAAATTTCCATTTAAAAACACGAGCGACTACGTTAAGCATTCAAGCGAAATGAGACAATACTTCGTCACAAATGATCAATACTTGAAATGCAGAAAAGAGTCTAGGAAGAAAATATCGGGGCAAACACGGCGCACGAAACTGGGGAACGGCACTACTAAACTGTGTAATGAACGCTGGGGTTACAAAACCTGCGTGTTAGCAATCCGAAAGAGGCGGATTGCTGTTACAACACTCCGGAAAAAAGCAACAGCTTTCAAGCTGCTTGCTCTCGTAATGCGGTGATCGTCATTGTTGGGCCTGGGCCTCGCCTTGCCTCGTCTCCTCCTCCTCCTCTTCGCTCTGTCTGCCTTGGCTCCCCCCCTCTTACACCGTAGATGTAGCAGTCGGGCTGACCGACGCCTTTACTCGGCGGACAAGCGCTGCGTTCCACATCTCGGAGTACTTTTGAGGCTGTTAGACTGGAAATATACACCTAAGTTGGATTGAAACTGAAGAAGACAATTCAAAATACGAAGCAAAGGTATACACAGTATCATTTACCCTGTTTTGACCCCGTTGTATTCTTTTTCGTATTTTTCCCCCCCGTGAAGTTTTTGGGAGAGGAAGATGTGAGTAAGCGGAGATACGGAGGGCGGACGATTAATTCACTAAAACACGGAAACAGTAAAACGTATGAACAAAGCGGCTGGCCAGCCCCTCTAAATCGCGACTACTTCCAAAATTAGGACGGACTGTATGACGTATTACTGTTTAAGTGCTGTTCTTTGTGTATTTCGATAACATATCGCCGACATCCAGCCTCATTCGCCTCCGACCTGCGTGCAACTCGGGACTGAAGTAAGTACCGTTATCTGTCTAAATGCGAGATATTTCTACTTTACGCGAACGAAAGGTTGTACCTGTAGGTTTGTGTAGTGAACAGAATCGCCCAGCCATGGATGGGTCCGCTATATGTCATCATGTGTTTGGCCATCGTACAGAAGTCCAAGTTAAAAAAAAAAAAAAAAACGTCGTCATACCTAACGCGAATTAGGGTGATTCTTCTACATGGACTATTTCATTCATCAGAACTGCTGGAATTTGCATCAACATAAAGCACTATTCCTTGGTATTTTCAACGATCAAGAAAAAGCACTTACATAGCCTACTGAGGTAATTCTATATAAACAGTATCAGGGTCAGCTAATGACAAAATATCCGTGTTTTTGCTAAAGTGGATCTATATCAGCCTAGATGACTATTAAACGCAGTTTTAAAACAAAGAGTTCATAACATTATGTAACAGGCTAATTTCAAAGTTTTGTTGCCCAGTCTTTATTTGATAAAGTACCAGTTGCGTTGCCCCTGTTTGGATTCGAGCCCTCTGTCCGGAAAGGCAGCTGTGTATTTGGAATTTATAACATTTGGCATTGATGATTCACCAAGTTATTGTAGATCCTTGTCAATCGTTAAACTACAACGTCAGGGGCTCAGCAGCAGTCGATTTAATTAAAACAGGAGATGACAACCTTTGCTAAAGCAGGGAATCCCGACTGAAGTAAGACCAGAGGATCCCCCACCCCACTGAAGCGTGATCACAGAAGTAACTAGGGACCTGAGTGGCGGCCCGCTTCAACAATCTTGAAACCCCTAGGGTGGTTAGGACTGTCACGTCTTCTTTGTGGGACCTCAGGGGGTCGTGGACCCCTGACTGAATACCCCCAGCAGTAAAAAATGGCGCTGCTAGCAACGATGATTAGAAAATGCCCGCAAACTAGGAGTCATTGTTTCGTTTGTTTATATAATCCCAGTCATGCAGTAAATAACATTTTTACTATAAGATGTCCGTTAAAATCGCCGATCGTGTAAAGGGCTAGGGCGGTTTGCAGAAGCGGCGTAATTTTATCCTTAATTTCAAAATATAAAAACGTTTTTGCAGTTCGTGGAGCACTGATGGATTAAACACGACTGTATCTGCTAGGCTAATAGATGAAAACATAGGAGGGGAGAGAGCAAATGCGCGCTGAGAGTCTGCGTCTTCATTCCTAGCGTGGTACGGTTGGGTCATGCGCCTTCCTGATATAAATTACGTGTCTGATAAGGCTTTGTGTAAGCTGTCCTTGTGCTGGATGGATCCCCTCACGCCGGTAGGCCTGTGCAAGGTGAACTGGGTCGACGCTACATCCAGCGCTTACGAGAGGCTCCAAAGTCCGGCGGGAGCCTCGGGCAACATGTGCCGTAATGAACCCTGACCGCCCTTTGTTAAACTGTAACGATTCGCAGAACGAAAAGCCATCCTCCCTCCGAAGCAATACATTTCTGTCAGTAACGGCATACTGATTTACTGGAAGTGCCATCCTGTGTGAGCTGCAGGCCTGTTGGCAAAGAAACTCACGGATCCTGAAATCCTTTTTTCCACCGTATATTACGCAGTTCGCAGGCAAATTTCGTTTTTGTAAGCTCCCCTTTTGTCTGTGACCAGTGTTTTCCAAAACGTTTTAAGACTTGAAGGGAAGACAGCACAAAATTAAATGATGTTTTGGGGGTTAACGTTATACGGCGTCATTTCTGTGTATTCGTTTAGTTCCTAACTAATTATTTTTATCAATCGTTAAATACACGTGTCTACATTGTTACACGTCTGTACATGTTCAGAATTTTTTAAGTAAAACCTGGCGGAGGCAATGCAATATACATATTAATCATATCTCACTATAGGAAACATCTATGATTACAATAGTCCTAGTTGTACATGTTCATTTCTGTATTCCCATTTGAATTGTTTTATAACCTAGTAATGATGGAATTCATAAGAACCTCTCGACTTTATTTAGATAAAAAAAATCACCATAGCGTTTTTTCTTACTGTAAACATTGGTAGTGGATAAGGTATCTGTATATGTGGCTGTACACACTGTTTGGTTTAAGTCATCTCTTTCTCAGAGGTACAATATTACAACAGCCTTGGAGTATGGCTCAAGTGTGAAATGGACTGCCGCAGTAATCTCAGAGGACTGTACATCAAACCTGAGATGTTATTTTTTTTTAAAGGATCACAGAGTGAACATTATGATGCTCTTGATTGATGCCAGTGGGAAATTACAGCAGTAGGATCATAGTACAGAGAAAAACATGCACATAGTGCCAAACAGACAGGGTAGAAAGACAGTGAATGTAGTGTAAACACATTTAAAAGTACATAGTACACAAATAGAATATCCTGAAGACAGAATAATAGATTAGAATAATAAATGATCAGATATCATATATGCAATTAGAACAGGAAGCACAAGACTTTCACTGTAACAAGACAGGATGCTTCCTGATGTGCTTTGGCTGGGGAGTGGCGTGTTGAGAGGAGGTGTTTATGATGTCTGACGGCAGCAGGGAGGAACGATCCCCTGTAGTATTTTTTTTTAGAAAACCGTGGTGGAATGAGCCATTGGTTAAATGCTCCAAGATAGCGTCCCCTGAAGCAGATTGGCAGGATTGTTCATAATATTGATAAACATTACCATTATCCTCTTATCCATGGCCACCTCCGGTGGGTCCATAGTCAGTCCTCTGACTGACCTGACTATCTTTGTGGGTGTGTTCAGGTGTTTGGCATCACTCACACTTATGGCTCTTCCCTAGCTAGCCGCAGCGTAGAAGAGCCTGCTGACCACTACGGCCTAGTGAAATGTGCACAGAGCCCCCATATGTGGAATGCCTTCTTTGCTTACGATTATTATGCTTTTGTTGTGAGATATTTTAAAATTAAGGATAAATTACGCCGCTTCTGCAACTGATGGATGGATGCATGGAAGGAAGGGTGCCTTCTATGGTACAAGGAGTGTAAGGAAGGGAAGAGGCATTTTTAAAAATGTCATACATAGTTATGCATAGGCTTTCTTTGCGTTTTTCCAGGATTGACACCAGCCCTTCAATAATTGGTCGCCTCAATCCTTGTATCCAGCGTTTAAATAAATTCTCATTTTCATTTGACAAAGCTGCTATTACGTTTATTCTCTTTGCTAGTTAAAAGTATACACACATTTTCTATAGAGTGTCATATTTTGAAAGTAGACACTTACCAGGGGGGAACATTCAGATTGATTCCTGATTTATTTACTTTTAGGAACCACTGTTGAGTGTTTCTGCTATTCTCTGACTCACAGGCATCCACTCTTAACCAATTGACATAGACTGAGTGAGTCACTCAGTTTAGTAAATTGCTGTTATTTTGGCTATACTTCCTGCCTGGCTTAAGAAGATCTTCCTCAGATGAAACTTAGCTGCCCTTTCAAGGGAGATGAAATCCCTTGGGATAAATTATACTGTTATCACACAATGACTTTTATCAGGATGTAGTTCTGACAAAGTGCTCCTTCAAAGATGGTAAATGTGTCCTCTCTCACTTTGAAACGGTCCTTCAGCTTCATACTGAGAAAAATAAATAAATGAAATGATTTGGATTAAAACTGAGTGAATATCGACACAGAGGAGTAATCTCTCTCTGTCCCTGTTTTTCTTGGTGGGCACACAAGTAGAATAGTCCAGAGTCCAGTCACCTGATCCAGCAAATCAATATGGAGAAGTAGATACCGTGTGGCAAGGTTGATTGCTTTTATTAGTAAGTGTGTGGCTCAGAGGGTTAGGGGTGTGTGCTCATGTTTGGAAGGTCATAGGTTTAAATCCCTGTGTTTGGAAGGTCACGTGTTCGTATCCCATGTTTGGAAAGTCATGGTTTCAAATCTCATGCCTGGCAGAGTAACCATATCACTGTTAGGCCCTTAAACAAGGCCCTTCGCACCAACTGCGAGAGAGATGCATTCTGATCCTCCCTTATCTCCATATGGATTTAATGTATTGCAGCCTAAATAGTAGGCAGATCTTTTTAGTGAGGTGCAGGTTTTAATGGTTAAAATATGAACTCAAAATATAAAGTAATTCCTGTACTAAAACCAGGTGAGGGGTGAAGGATAAATAAAGAAAAAAAACAAAAACACCTTGAGAATAATACAGTAAGAAAGATGCTGAAAATGAACCTTTTGGGAGTAGTGAAATGTACATGTGATACCTAATCAATTTCAGGATGACAAGTGGGGGGGCTGTTTGTGATGAGCTCATTTACAGTTCCTGTTAAAAGATCCATTTCAGCCACCAAAACCTCGGTGGCTGCACACTGCCAAAGCAGAACTGTGCCGGAAGGAGTTCGAAGGCACCTCGAATGGTTTAGATCCACAATGGCATAAATCTTGGTGCTTTTATTTGCCAAGAGATGAAGACAGTGTTGGAATTTATGGTGTGAAAAGTGCACTAGCCGTGTACTGACTGTTTCTAACCACTGCTTGTTAGTTGCTGCATGATTCATATTGCCAAACTGTATATTATCATGAGATTCTTTTTATTATGAGAAATAAGGGAAAGTTTATTAGTCTAAATCCTAATAAATCTTTGAAATACAAAGAAAGGGGATTAAATGAGTTAAACACACCCAGTTACTCTAAACAAGTTTTATCCAGACACGTTATATAATTAACAATTAAACACCCGACCTTCATTTGGCTGATGATTACTGTTCAGTTCTTTTCTAACCCGAATTGTCCATTTTAGCAAATGTGAACGTCCATCCATTTTCCATAATCATCCAGTAAATGGTCATATGAACCTCGAGCCCATTTCAGGATGTACATTCCAGGAGACATTGGGTGGTATGTCAGTACATCGCAGGGCACAGTGTCACACATGAAAAACATGACCGTGGGCAAATTAGAGACAGCAGATAACCTAAGCGGACGTGTTTTGAGTGTGGGATGTACCCAGTCGGTTTACCCCATGTGTCGCCCTGTACATAAGACCAGGGAGCACATCTCCGAAGAGCATATCCGATCTCCTGTGCTGCCCTATTCAGGGAGAGACTGTGTCCTTGTGACGTTTGCTGATCAATGTGCACGGTTGTGTGGTTTTATGGAACAATACTCCCAATGTTAGGAGATGCACTGGGTGTCCGCTGCTCTTGGCTGGCCTGTTCCAGAGGCGAGGGAGGATGGAATCGGGGTCCCCGGTGAATGTGACTGCAGTCCTCTCTTTAATTCCAGCATGGCTTTGCTGCCCAGCTGAATTCATGTCCTATGTTGTTGTGTTACCACCTTTGAATGGTGTTACCCTTCATATCCCAGTTTGACAGCCAACCTCCCCCTGTTCCGGGAGGCATTTGATCCACCTAAGCAATCCCTGTAGACCAGCAGCCAACAGTTCTTACATTCTTACCTCCACCTCCATGTTTGTATCTTCTAAAAATCCACCACATACTTGTACTTGAGCCAAGCCAGGGCCATGGCCGTAACTCACAGCCGCGAGAATCATAAGTAGGAGCTGGGTGGGGTGGGCCGGCGTACCCCCTATGAGCATAAGCCTTTCCTTGATGTGGTGCACAAATCCCCCGTCAACAAGTTCTGCAGTCTTAAATCAGCACTGTACAAAGACCATCCAGCAGGAAGTGATCTAGGCTTCTCAGCGCAGGTACCTGATTGTGGTTGATGTACCCAGGTACAACCTAAGTATAATTCATTTGAGGAAAATGCTTTGCTTGGATATGAACTGGAAGCACACTTTTCTCCATGCAGAAAGCCATTTAATCATATTCATCTGCTCCTATCCTAGTATGTTGGCATGGCTGAGTGACTGGTTCTGGCAGGAGCGGCTGTGGTTCCCTGAGGGACTTGGCTGGAAAGACCTACAGGACCGGGATGGTCGGGTCTATGCCAAGGCGGAGGACCTGTGGGTTGTTATCCCGCTTGCTTTGGGCTTCCTCATAGTGCGGCAGATCTTCGAGAGGTCAGTGCCACCCTCCTTGGCTTTACCCTCCCCTCTCACAATGATACTCCAGTCGTATTACTTGCCAACTGTGTTGGCACCCTTCAGTACTCCTTGGTTTTTACAGCTTTTATTTTGCCAGTTTTCTTCTTTCTGAATATTGCATCTTTACGTGCTAAGAATTTTTTAGATATTTCCTTACTCTGCTCTCACTGTTCTCTCTCGTCAGCTTCCTCATGTCCAACTTTACATTCTCCCTTTGCTGTTGTCTAGGACGGTGGCCATTCCACTTGCATCTCTCCTGGGGGTGAGGGACAGAATTCGCCCCAGAGCAGCACACAATCCAACTCTGGAAACCTACTACTGCAACACAACAAAACACCCAACACAGGTAAAGAAACACTGGTGTTCAGCATCATGCATGAACAATAACTGCGCTTAGGTGACATTATTTCATATTTTTTTGATTACAGTATGTAGCTGGGTAGAAATAATATAATACCCAGCACTATTACTGCTGTTCTTCTTAAATTCTTTACTCTCTTAGCTTTGTTCCTCTTGTTGCACTGAGCATGTTTATGACAAAAGAATTTCCATCAGGATAAATAAAGTTCTTCTTATCTTATCTTAAAATAAAATATAGTGATGAATGGCTTTGTCCTCCACAGGTATTTTGTCAGATGTCATGTTGACATAGTTATGTTGACATACTTATGTAGGAAGCCTCTGGTGGCTTTGATGTAGGTTGTAGTAAAAAAAACTTAAGTTTTTCGGATGATTTGGTATCAGAACTGAATGCAGTGCCTTCATTATGGCTATTTTGGCTGGTTAATGATGATGTTGCATATTAGCCTGAGGGTGACATGGTGGGTTAATGAGTAGCATTGTCAGAAGGTTGGAGGTTCAAATCTGATTTCTGCTTTGTGTGTGGACTTTGTGTGTTAACCCAGTGTGGGAGTTAACACACAAATATTAACATTAGCAGTTAGGCTAATCAGGGTTTTTAAATTGCCTGTTGGGTATCAATGGGCATTTACGTGCCCAGTGATGGACTGGCATACTATGTGATACCTGAGTCATGTGTTGAATGCTGTCCTCACACAACTGTAACCGGAATAAGTGATTAGAAGATGTCTTAGTATTACACAGACACATTTATGACTCTGTGATGATTGTTTTTCAATAAAATATAATCTCTGCCTGTTTGTCATGACATCCAAGACATCCATGTTGAAAGAGTTCACGTCCACATACCATCTGTTTCTCCTCACATGTCCTTCAGAGTTCTGTGGAGAATTTGAGTAAAGTGACGGGCTGCTCGGTGCGTCATGTCCAACGATGGTTCCGACGGCGCCGAAATCAGGACCGACCCAGTCTCCTGAAGAAGTTTCGGGAAGCAAGGTATCCATCCAATTGATAGAAAATCCAGTACAGACACTCCCAGCCATCTGATGGTTAGATGGCAAAGTGTCCATTATGCAGTGTCTACATTTCCAGAACAAAGGCAACATTGCGTAACTGCCCAAATACGCAATGCGAACTTCCTCAAAAGTTTTGCATAGAAAAACCGTTTAGTCAGTCATTTTAACCAGCCAGATAGGAGAATGAACAAACTCAACAAAAGACGTAAAGCCAAATCATAACCTGCACTGTATGTCTAAGCTGCTAATCTAGGAAGTAACAGTGCAATGATCATTTCCATTTTACAGTTGAATTAGATGTTTATGACGCTACAGAAGTAACCATCTTGGACATGAGCATCTGTGACTTTAGGCAAGGACTCCTCTCACAGTGCCGTAACTACAACTGCAAGCACAGCAGTCGCTGAAGCGAAGCAATCATTATATAGCCAGTAAAGTGCAATATGGTCCCATATGGGGACAGCGCTAATTACCAAACAGCCCATAAGTCATCAGTGACCTTCCGGCAGAACCTCGTGGCATTATTGAGATGGTTCCAGAGAGGATCAATAATAAGCTAAGCCCTGAAAGCAGTCTCTTTCAGTTACTTGATCCTCTTCCTGTATGAGAATGTTTCAGGTGAGCCATAAGCTGCTCTCACCCCATTCAGACACCTGTCCTCTTTGAGATTGTGCCAAAAAGGTGGAGTTGATTATTTGTCTTCTCCAGTCTGGCCTTCTTAACCACGTTATGTTGTACACAATCTATCTGTACAGGTGTATTTCTCAGGTGCAGCTGCTGATTTGTGAACAATAGCATCCAATGTCTAAACAAGTCTGCTAAGAGCCCCTGATCACGTCAGCCCCTCGTGTACACTTAGCTAAATTTATTGTAGAAGCATCACTTCAGAAATTAAATAGGCTTTACCTCGATAATGATACGTGAGTGTATCTGTTACCCTGTTAATGCTGTAATGCTTTTTATGGTGTGAGTGAATAAAAAAAAACAACACTGGCAGTTACAGGAGCTGTGGGGTGTGTACGGCCATGGACGGCATTAATGTTTGCTGCGTTGACCGTCCATGTCGTGTAGGTCTCCAGCTTGAATTGGCTCATTGTTACTTTGCAAACAACGGACTCCCTGTTCCAGACATCTCTCCATCTCCAGCTCTGTCCATGACCATTCCTCCTTCTCCTCCTCCTCATGTTCTGTCATTAGTCCTTTTGTCTTTCTTCTACTTTGTTTCTACTCATTTTCTATCAAATTCCTGCTCCTGAGAGAAAAGGTGTAGCCTTATAATTGTAGAAATGTAGCTGGCAGCTTGTGGAGTTACGATGTGGAGCTGGTCCTCACCACTGCCCAGTCTGGAGCATGACCTGTGTCGTGTAGTGTGCCTAGGCCACAATGACCTCATGCACTACAGTGTTTCCCAGGCGATGGTGGCCGTTTGGTTTTGAGTCTGTGTGTTCTCTTGCAGTTGGAGATTTACCTTTTACCTTGTTGCTTTCATTGCTGGCCTGGCTGCACTCATTGATGTGAGTACCGTTCCCTCACCAGACTGATTCCTTCCACCATCTCTCTATGCTTCAGTGCCTTTTGTCTTCTTTCACTTTAGATTGAAACATGACTCTCTTCCTGCCTTAATCAGAATAATCATATTTATCCTACCTGCCATTATCTTTCCTATTAATGGAGAATGTGTCTGTTTGTTGCCAATGCACTGGTGAACTTTGCATTTTTGTGGGTCTCTCTTCAGAAACCATGGTTGTATGACTTTAAGGAAATGTGGAAGGGATTCCCCACTCTGGTATGTAGCGTGTGGTTACACACTGATATGTTCTGTTTCAATACATCTAGCCCAGTTTTTCCCAACCCAGTTCTTGGGGACCTACAGACGGTCCACGTTTTTGCTCCCTACCAAAACGTATATTATATGCAGGTCCCCATGGACCGAGTTGGGAAACACTGGTCTAGCCTGGTACCCAGCGTTGCTCATCTCTGTGTGTAAATAATGTCTCCTCCTCCACCCTGCAGACACTGCTTCCATCGCAGTACTGGTACTACATGCTCGAGTTGGCCTTCTACACCTCCCTGCTCGTTAGTGTGGCATCGGACGTCAAGCGAAAAGTGAGTGCTACCCCACCACCATCCTCTGCACACAGCACCATCCTTGTGTCAAACTTGCCTTTTGGGAAACTGGAGGCGTGATGACATGCCGCTTGCCCACCAACCAGCTGGGTCAGTCCTCGCAAGGACATAGGCCAGAACCTGTGAGTCCTGGCTACTTTTGTCCATCCATTTTCAGTTCAGTACAGGGCTGCAGAAGATCTGGGACCTATCCCAGGAAGCCTGGGGCACAAAACCAGGAAAAGTCTATTTGGCTGTTTAGAGAGCAATATAGACACCAGGTCAAGAATTTCCTCCTGTTATTAATAAAATATATCTCTGTGTTTCCCAACCCGGTCCTCGGGGACCTACAGTCAGTAGCCATGTTTTTGCTCCCTCTGAGCTCCCTGCCAGAGAGCCAGAGGGAGCAAAACTGTGAACTGTCTGCGGGTCCTTAAGGACCAGACTGGGAAACACTGGTATCTTATCTCATTTATCTTAATGATATATTTTTACACTGAAAGAGGAAGCCAGAGTACTCCGAGAAAACCCATCTAACACACAAACATGCAAACTCCACACACACAGAGCCAAGGGTAGGGCTCGAAGCCCAGCCCTGCAGATTTAAGTGCTCAGTGCTACACACTGAGGCACCCAGCCAGCTGGCCTTTGTTCCCCATGATGGTGTTCTTCATCAGTGATGGAAGCTTCTTTACTTTTATAATTTGCTGGTGACTCCTAAGTGACCTGGCTTGTAGAGGGACTCACAAGGTCCTGGAACCTTAACAGCTATTCGTATGACTGAACACACATTTGGGACTTAACTGAACCCTTGCACTTGGTTCTATTTTTCAGGTTTACATGCCATATAATATGCCGAAGTCTTGCAGTTCAACCTGGGAAATGCTCGCCAATTAGGTGTTTAGGTTTTACAGAGCCAGACATTGTTTTAAACCTCTGATTAAGGTAGTTCTTAATAAATCATGATTAGTTTCAGGGGGCAGTCAGATACCCCTTGAGGTTAACCATCAACATTGTTACTAGTAAATACTCTTCCTCCCAGGATTTCAAGGAGCAGATTGTTCACCACGTGGCCACCATCACGCTCATTAGTTTCTCCTGGTGCGTCAACTACATCCGCGCGGGGACCTTGATCATGCTGATACACGATGCATCGGACTACCTGCTGGAGGTACTTGCCGGTGTCACTGAATCACAAGTCAATGTTACTAACCAGTGGTATGTAACACTGTTAGACGGTGTGTGATGACTATTTTTTCATTTAGGAAGTATGGTTTGAGATTGTTGCTTCAGAGCAACTGTCCACTATTCCTATAGTCTGTTTTGTGTTTTGTCTGTTGATGTACACAGACCCAGCAGCAGTAGTTGGTTTCATCAAATCTTGCTCATCTGTGAGCAGTTACACCAAATGTTAGTCACATCAGTGGTTAATCTCTTTTCCCCGGTAGTCAGCGAAGATGTTGAACTATGCCGGCTGGAAGAACACCTGCAACTGCATCTTCATCATCTTTGCTGCCATCTTCATAGTGACCCGTCTCGTTATCTTCCCCTTCTGGTGAGAAGTAGCCCCTCTCGGGTCACATGTAGCTGTGACAGTTTTGAATGTACCATCTGGTTCTTTTTCAAGTGATGACTTCCCCTACAGAAACCAGAGAGAGTGGTCTAGTGGTAGTGGTATTAAAATATGGAGTGTTGTGTACTATGAACAGAGGGAGGGTTTGGGTTCCCTCTTCATCGACATCGACTGGGGCTTGCATCCCCTAGAGGACAATGGGTTGGGGTCCCATTGTGGCAGTGGTTCGTGTGTCCTTGCACAAGGACTGGAGAGGGTGGTTCCCCTACTGATAACACAGGTGGCTAAAATCCGGAGTTTTGGTGCCATTTTATTTACTTATTTTTTTTTTAACTGATTCTATTTTTATTTTTTTTCTGTGTATGCATATTTTATTTCCTTTATATTAAATGTCTGTAAAGTACTTTATAAACCCTGTAGTTAAAACAGTGCTATACTAATAAAAATTGATTGATTGATTAAGTCTTGGCTCTTGCCTGGAATGTATGTTTGAGGATACTGGTCTTACATCCCTGTTTTCCCCTGCAGGATCATGTACTGCACCTGGGTGTACCCTGTGACGCTCTACCCCCCTTTCTTCGGATATTACTTCTTCAATGGGCTACTGCTGGTCCTACAGTTTCTGCACATCTTTTGGGCCATCCTCATCGTGCAAATGGCCATCAAATTCATCACCAACAATGTAAGATGGCCAGGCGTAAGCAAGAGCGTGACATTATCTACTTTCGTGGTTTCTGACCGCCTGACAAAATGAGTACAAAAAAGGGGGGGGGGGGCGGGGCGGGTTACGTTTCTGATGACCATTTCTTTACATTTCAGTAACATGGTTACAGTGAAGTGTATCGAAGACATCAGGGGACAGTCATACCCAACAGGTCCAGTACAGATTTTGGTGTAACGGCCCCTGCATCTCTTCCAGGAAATTGTGGAGGATGAAAGGAGTGATAAGGAGGAAACAGACGAGTCAGGGGATGAGGATGAGAAGGAGGGGGAGAACTGCCGGGTGAAGAAGAATGGGCCGGTGCTGAACGGCCATCCAGTCCTCAACAACAATCACCACAAGGCAGAGTGAGCCCTGTGAGGGGTGTGGACGGGACTACCAGCAAGGACGTTGGGAGGATATCGACTGAAGGAAGGAGGCGTTTCAACAAGAAACAGAAACGGACTCACACCACCTTACGCAAGACAGCACACACAGGCCATCACAGACCCACATACATGCACACACATACAGCTGACCCAGTGCATCACACTAATGGAGGCCAGTCTCCTGAGGTACAGCATGGAGGTGGGCGGGTAATGGGGAAGGATGGAGTGGAGAGAGGCACGGCTGCTATGCTCGTTTTAGCCTTAAGTGCCTTAATAGCAGGCAGATGTCTTCTCTTCTTTATTTCTGCTCTATGGTGTCTTTGCCTTTCTTCTCCTTTTCTAAACTCTGCCTTGTCCCCCCCTACCCCCCGCCCATGTCCCATGGAGCTGCGTCACACAGTGCTGATTCTCACCATTTGTCCACCTGCTTTACCAGCTTTCAGAGCCATACACGAGGGACGTCTTGTTTGAACTCTGCACTCATGCTAAGCAGGGCTGCGTGGCACATAGGACCCTAAGTGTCAGCTTTCCACTTTGCTCCTTAGGCATCAGGGAAACAAGCCCACCCCTCCCCCCCCAGCTGGTTTACATAACTGGTCCAGGAATACTTCTGACAGCACATCTTGGAAGAGTACCTGTTACATTTAATGCATAAGTCTACTACCTTTTTGGGTTATATGATAACAATTTTTATACAATATTTCCATTTAGAATAATGCATATTTCTGAGCATTTCTAATAATTATTTCCAATGGTGCTGTTTTTTGTCTTTTTTTTGGGGGGGGGGGGGGTGTAACAAAATTCTTTTGGGTTATATGTCTCAACATTTTTTCTGTGTTTTGGTCTTAAACACAAACTTCCCAAGAACCAAAAGCTCACTGTTTGAAGACTTTATGTTTTACAAATATTTCCCATATGAGGACTGGACTGGTTATTCTTATTAAATTAATTTGTACTGGGAATTCAAGGTAAGCCCATGTCTCTTGAAGAATTGTGAGTTCATTTTACCTTCTTGTAACATTCTGATCCACTCTTGTGGTGTGATGTAATCTGGTACATTTATATACAGTATACTTACTTGTATTGGGGGTGTAATATATCACGAGGTGTGTGGAGTAACTGCAGGTCAGAACAGAATAACACTATCCAGAGATGGCAATGACCTATTATGCCAGAGCCAGACTTTTATCTTCTGATTATAAATTTGCTAAATGATTCCAATTTTTAAAAAACAGGTTTACAGTTTTTAAAATGTCTGAAAAAATATTCAATAGTGTGAATACTGATGGGGAACATGATGAATAACAGGGTTTTCCCTTTATCTGTTGTGTAGTTGCCTCGTGTCGACTGTCATAGTTTGCCTGGCTTTTCTTTTCTTACCTGCATTTGTCGTCTTCTTTATTTCTATCTCTGTATCTCCTTCCTCCTCTTCCTCTACCCTGTCTTATTCCCATGCACTTGTCTTACACATCGTTTGCTAACCATGCCCAGACCTCCAGCTTTTTAAAGCAGTTGCCATCAAAACATCAGTGTCCTAATTACATTGTTTGTTTAGTATTTTTGTTATTGTGCAAAAAAATTATTAATAAAACATAACTGTAAATCACAAGCATTGTCTAAATTTATCATCTGCTGGTGTTCCCATCCTGATTTAATTTTCTGTGAGCTGATGTCTGTGTAGTCTACAAGCATAAACATCCGCGATATTGTTGGGGTAGCAATCTAATGACCGAGGTTACATCTTCCATATGACCACGCAGATTGCCGATTTTACTGATCACTTGACTGTCGTTCGTTCTTATTAGCTTTTTTGTATAAATGATATCGTCCCCAACTATTATTACCCGAGGTACAAATACCATCAGCATTACAGAGGCAAGTTCCAGGGCCGGCCAACGTAAAATATTCCAGGAGGGGGGTGGGGTTCCACAACGATAAAATTCGCCGAGTGGGGGGCTGATCAATCACGTGGTCCGAAATTAATTGTATTTCGGTCCGAATGAGAACCAGTGTTTTATCGGCCAATGCTACCTATCGAGACGTGCTACCGAGCCTTTCTGCGCATGTGCAGTTCCACCGTTTTGGGGCTGGGGGTAAATTTTAAGGTTTGGGGTTAGGGCTATCGACTAGAGCTAACTCGTCAGAACACCGGATTCCGCCACTTGAGGAACCCGTTTATAGAATTAAGTCCCTGCAAAATCGCCTCCGTGTTCAGCCTTCCTACGAAGTACTGGCCCTGTCACTCAAAATGGTTTAAGGTTTTTTTACGATAATTTTATCTGAATAATCATAATGTCGCCACCTGCTGTACGGGAGTTCAACCCACACAGTATCACAACAACTTTCGAGGTCACCGAGTTTGGGGTGGGTCTGCGTCAACGTCACTCTGAATCCTCCAATCACATTCAATGAAATTGCATAGCTCGCTTGTCTCGAGGAGTTTACTACGATACCTAGCCGCCATCTTGGATCGAAAAGGATTTAAAACCCGAAAAAAGAAAGGAAATAAATAGTTTATGTTTTATTTTTTTACGCGTGTTTATTTTATGTAATGGTCATGATAATTAAAAGATAACGACCTTTACACCGTTTTTATGAAGTATCCCCAAGTATAATCCTAGTGGACTATATCTTGCATATATTTTGGAGAAGGAAACGGGGTCAGAGAAATTTCCTTCTTTGGTGCCGAGGTGTTGTGTTTATGTTCACTTCGCACATGGCCTCTTCTAATCCAGGTATGGACATACACCTATATATGTATACGCCATCTGCTTGCCTTTTGCTTGTTATTTTGACTTTTTTGCGGTTGTTGGGTCGCTTTTCTTCACGGGTTATGTGAGCTGCCTTGGATGTGTCATTCCCGGCCCTCCATCGTGTGCAGCTTGGGTTGGAGCCGCCGTTGTATTTGCGACTGATCACCGATTAAATGTACATACATATGTTTTTACTGGAACGATAGTGTTGTTGTGTAAATACGAGTTTCTTATTCCAATCACTGCGGTGAACACTGTAAGACGCCACGGCCCAATGGGGGCTGTACCTCTGACATGAAGCTGGCTGCCTCGCCTGACAGTTTTATAAACTGGACCTCAAAGTGCAGTTTTAATAACTTCGTTTTGATATCAACCCGATTAGTCAGACTTTATCTTATATGTAACTGCGTTCAGTGTTATATAGAGAATAACTGAAACAAAACAGATTTGTGTCTACCTAAACAAATTTAACACGCATTAAAGCGATTGCATATGTATACCGAACATATTTATGTATTTGTTTCGATTCCCCCCCCCCCCCAGGTCATTATCCCCAACAGCGCCATTGCCGTTACTTTCGATGATGTGTATATACAATGGCAGAGATCCTCATTTTCAGCCGATACTATGGACTTTGGCTTGACGCGTCTGTTGATATAATGCATTTTTGGCGACAATTTTATTGAATGTCGCAATCCAAACCTCTGTCGTTTACTTATCAGTACCAAAAATCTAATGAACCACTTTTGGGGAAATGGGGATTGTGCAATTGTTGCTAGCTGCTCATGTTGTGCAACACAGGCTAGCGAGCAGTAAAAGTGCAATAATGTGCTTCCTCTTCGGTTTTTGAGTAATTTCAGCGAATGAAATGTGATATATATACACCTGATATATACCTGAAAATGCATGTTGTATTGTATTTTCTGTTTGACATTATTAATTAATTTGATTTTAAAACCACACACACGTTAAGGGAACGCTAAAATGCCTATATGTGCGTGTTTCATACTAATTGCCCACAAAACCATTATCAGAAACCCCAAGGGAACACGAGGCACGTTGGTTTTACAGTGCTGTCATTTATTTTAAATGTTGAGAATATTTGGTACAGCCCTGACAATCTTTTATTTGATATAGTTTAATATCACTAATAGAATGCATAATGCCTTGACAGTCAGCCAAAGTGAGATTTTAATTGTCTGAAAGTTTGTGAATAGGATTGCACAGGGATGGAAAACTTCCTGAAATTTCCCAGATAAGGCGGGGATTTTTTAAATTATTCCAAGTTGGAAACTTTCCATGGGAATTAACAGGAATATATGGGGATTTTGCTACCCTAATTTTGAATACATTTAGAATTATTTTTGCCCTTTGACATACTACAGGTGTTAGAATTTTGGGTTTTAGATAGTGTTTGGAATTTATCTGACAGTCCTGTCCGGACAGTTGCAGAACTATTTAGTTTCTTGCTTTGTTTTTACGTAGTGAATCAGATCCTGGGATCTTCCTGGTCATGTTAATGCTGATAATCGATTGCCACAATCAAACTCTGTGCGGCCCGATATCAATGTGTGACACAGGAGTAATAACCATGTTTAATTAAGGGTGTGCCTTCATTTACATAAGTGCCTTATGAGGTTAACAGACTGGCTGGCTGCTTGTCCCTCTGCCTTTCCCAGGCTCGGATGTGTCCGACGTGCCTTCTTTGGCGATGGCGAGTGCCACGGGGAACCAGGCCGGAGGGGGGGCCGTAGTTCCGAAGGGCGCAAACAAGAGGCGAGCCGCGTAAGTGAAGAAATGAGCTAAAATCTGTTGCAGATCTTAAAGAAATGTATGTTTTTGGGCTAAATGCTCCTTTTTTTATCAAGTGTTTGTTTTGCGCCCAATAAGTTCTCTATCTCATGCTGATGTCTCCCATGTGGTTTTGCTCTGCGTGTCATAATAGGTCTTTCCCATGACTGAGACATCACAATCTCCACCCCAGAGTGGTCATGTGCATTCTGCAGTCTCTAGCAAACCTTCAGTTATTTTGCTTTCCAGACTGAAGAAATGTCAGGTGTATGGTTTAATGAATTTATGCATCCTGAAAGTAAGAGTTTAAAGAACTTTGAAAATGTCTTAACATGTCTTTTTTTTTCCTGAACATGGTGTATTACCTGCAGTGTGGAATTGCATAGTTTAATAATAACAATAATAATAATAATTGTTTTTATGTCTTATTAATTGAGGTTCCGCTCCTCCTCCAACAGCCCAGATACCGATGATGATGAAGGAAGCAAAGTCTTCAGGTTGGTCTCCTCGACTGCCTGACATCACACTGACGTATCTGAAACGTTCATCTGGGTGTGAGCATACCTGCAGTCACCATGTCTGGGCAATGATCTGCTTTTTGCTTACTCTCCAGGTGCGATGATGACGCAGGAGGGACTAGTGACAAAGAGCGGTTTGCCAGGTATGTGTGTAAGTTGGTGGGGATACCTGGTGGAATGTGCCTAGATGACATTGGGAATGATGGGGGCAGCTCGAGGTTTACGGGAAGCTGCAGAAAGCATGTAACCATGTACTGGAGAAGAGAAAAGGCAGCAGGTTGGGCCAAGGGATGGGTAAAGTGAGATGCTGTCACCTTCCCTGGTCACGGATGTCATTCAGGTGGACCTGTATGGCCGCCGACATAAATTCTTTAACAATGAAGGTGTCACGTTGTTTCCGGGCTTCTCACAGGTGATCTGTCGCACGCTCATGCCTGCCTCCAAAGCATCATGCCTGAAAAGCACAAGGACCTTTCCTTTTTGTGTTTTTCTCGCTCTTGCTCGGTATCTCTGTGTTCTGTCTGTTGTCCACCAAGTTTCTGCTTGGCTTAGAATGATGACTTATTGATGAAAGTGTGGGATTACTTTTCATATAAGGGCATTAGAAGTGTAACATGAGGTTACGCAGCACCGGGGTGATTATTCCTACTGAAGATGGTGTCAGGTATGGCTGACTCTTCCGTGTGCAGCGGTTCCTTTTATACAGAACACAGACCTCAACACACCTGCCGTGCTTTCACCTGGAACCCGTACGTGAGTGCAGTGCCCTCTTAGGGCCAGAAGCTGTCCTGCATGTTGCTGTTGAAAATTAAGCCATGCCATGGCCTGCTGGCTGATGCAGGTCTCAAGTCGGGCTGATCTGTTCTGTCTGTTTTTTCCCATGGACACATTTCCAAGTAACTCCATCACATTAAGCTTATGTTTCATCTGTGCTGGATCTTTAGAATGTTATTTTGGAAGGTAATTGAATTCTTACATTTGGTTTGATTCTAGGATACAGTCTATCGGTCGGCAGGGTAGTAATGTGATCGCTTGAAGAAACCCAACCCGTTGCTTGTATCCATTTTTCTGACATTTGAGGTAGATCTCTTTTTCTCGCTTGCTCTCTCTAAAATCCTCAAGTGCGGTTATTTATACCCAATTCTCATGCTGGGATACCCGTTACCGTTCGATCTCGCACCGTCCTGCTTCCCTGATCCTCCTGGGTGCCCGGTGGCAGTTTGTTCCTTCTTCACATGTTGGGGCTTGCGCCTCCCGCCCCCCGTTCTTTGATGTCCGCCTCTCTTGCTGTGATATTTAGCAGCTTGGTTTTGTCTCTGGTTGGGTAAGCAGCACTGTGCCCGTAAGGAAAGTCTGTTTGAAAAAGCCGCCCATCTGACCCACCATTGTATTGGGGTGGGGGGTCCCCGTCACCGCTCTGAGTATCTTGGTGACTTCCGTTCCCATTATGTGCGTGTTTTAAGCGTCCCTCTCTTCTCCCCCCCCCACCCCCCCCAGGATCGCTGGAGATGCTATTTCACTGTTTCTCTGTGAGACATGGAGATCCATTCATTCTTTATGTTGGTTGTAGCTCATTGGTCATTGTTTTTTTTTGATGAACATGCCCTCATTACTACTTCTCTCTTCCAATCTGACCCTCCTGACCTCCCCCTGTTTTTTCTCATTCTTTTTCTCTTCTCCTGTCTCCCCATATCGGGCTTGCTTCATTATTTTATTTAATTTTTTTTTTGGTATTCACTTCAAATCCCACTTCCGTTCATCCACTCCTCCTCCTCCACTCCTCCTCCTCCTCCTCCTCCACTCCTGGGCCGGGACTCCCTCCACTCCCCCACCAGAGAGAACCACAGCGAGATTGAACGCCGCCGGCGGAACAAGATGACGGCCTATATCACGGAGCTGTCGGACATGGTGCCCACCTGCAGTGCCCTGGCCCGCAAACCCGACAAGCTGACCATCCTCCGCATGGCCGTATCGCACATGAAGACGCTACGCGGGAGCGGCAGCACGGCCCCCGATGGCAGCTACAAGCCCTCCTTCCTCACCGACCAAGAGCTGAAACACCTCATCCTGGAGGCAGCCGACGGCTTCCTGTTCGTCGTGTCGTGCGAAACGGGCCGGGTGGTGTATGTGTCTGACTCGGTGACCCCGGTGCTGAACCAGCTGCAGTCCGAGTGGCTGGGCAGCTCTCTGTATGACCAGCTTCACCCTGATGACACGGACAAGCTGCGCGAGCAGCTCTCCACCACCGAGAGCAGCAACAGCGGTGAGTCGCCTTGCTGGTGCCTCCTGCTGGTCCATCCTGGATTTCCCATCTGTTTGTTAGATATTATATGCATCTTCTTGCCCTGTCATTCCTGGCCTCCCTACCTGACATTGTCCTGTATCTCCATACATTTTCCTGCTGGCCTCTCTATCACTATCTAGTGGTGTCCTGTTGTACTGCACCCTAAGTCCATTGTCATCCTCCCTCAGGGCGAATGCTGGACCTGAAGACCGGGACCGTGAAGAAGGAGGGGCAGCAGTCCTCAGTCAGGATGTGCATGGGGTCCCGCAGGTCCTTCATCTGTAGGATGAGGTACGTTCCTGTTAGTCGAAGGACCTCTTCAGCGCGATCATAAATGACAGCTGTGCTGTTTAGCCTCCCATAGCATTACTGGGGGTCTCGTTTATCAAACTGTGCGTAGAACAGTTCCTCAAAGTGTGCGGTACCCACATGCAAATTCGTATTTATCACTCGTGCATACAAATGGCCGTACAAAGTGAACGATTAGACAAATTTAAATAAATGAACGCCCCTAACTCTATGGGGGCAACGATGCCACGTATCTTTCTTGTGTGTTTCAGTTCTCGCTGAAATCTTACTGTAGAAACATGGAAAAAAACGCTGACTCTGTATCTGTATCCTAATCAATACGTCCATTGTCGGAAGTATTAAAGTTTTTATAATTAGGTTAAATAGGCAAAAAATTAAACCATGTCATCTTACTTTGTTTTACCTGCATCGGGGGCATGCAGTGCCGCCCTCACGTGAAGATCGCTATTCACATTCTAAATAACAGCATTTCCGTGTATTCAAATCACATTCGCATGGTAGTTTCATGAACAACGCAACAGTGAAACGCGATCCAGGTGCATCCTCATCAATGCCATAAAAGGTTGGAACTACACCATTTATTCATCTTCATATAACCAAAACTTTGGTGAGCAGATATCTGGGATCAAAACAACTGCACCCAGTACTTATTATGTACTTTTATAATGTTTCTTCAAGTGTTCCAAATTGCATTTTGCAATGTCTAAACTTTGATGTCAAATTACAAACTTAACATAAATCTGACCTATTTACAAAGTACATTAAAATTAAGATGATTGTAATGCCAAAACAAACATATAGGAAATCATTTATTTGCCATGAATTAAGTTTATGATATTTGAAGAAATGTATGACCATGCCTCAGTCAGTGAAAGTGTGTTCCCTAGAGGGTTAATGAACCATATTTGGGCTTATAACTTCCACTGTAACACATGTCACACCACACGATAGAAGAACATGAAGAGACAAGAGCTGAAACTGTGAAAGTGACACATACCTTTATATCTTTATTCCTGTTTCTGATATATTTTGCACTTTTACTATTGAGAAATAAAGTTTAAAAAAAAAACGAGCGAGTGGTGAAACCGGAACTTCACTGAGAATGAAGTGAAAGTTTTGTTGGACATAACAGGAAAAAAAAACAAATAAGTCGGTACTGTTTGATGACTTTACCAGTGGCAGGTCGAAGATAGAGAAGGACCTAGCAAGGGGACAGGTGACATATGCAGTTAATGCATCGGTTTGCGTCTGCATTTGGGTCTATACACACAGTACTCTACAGCAAATAATATAAGTAGTAAATATAAACACTCGCATTCAAATTTCACAAAAGAAAACATAAATCGCACTACGAAGTCAAAAGATGCATAGTAGCAAACAATGGGGGCCGAAAATACACATGAAGCTGCGATGAATTTTCATTGTGCGGTACGGTGAGTGTCTTTGTATGTAAGGAAATAGCCCAGTACAGGTACTGTATCTATATCTGTGTCACGTCTGCTTATTGTAGCTGTCATCACTGTATGCACACTGTATTACAAGTTAGACATGAACGGTGGGTCATTATACCGCCGGCAGCACTGTCCACGCTCCGGCACCTGTTACACTAAGAGATACTCCCCGCTAACGTCCTACTGCGTCTCTTCTCCGGTATCTCTCCATCAGTGTTGAAATGATTCATTGTCATGAGCATGATTTGCCTGCACACACTCTGTGTGAACGTAACTAGATCATTCACTTTGTAAAGGTTTATAATTTAGTGGGAGTCTGCGGGTATCCTAAGTGCCGATTGGTTTGCTTCAGTTACGCTTCTCTCCTGCTAGGGGTTTGTGCGTACGCGTGGTCAGTAGTGTTTGTAAATATACACACACTTCTACACACAGGAAGTAATTGATAAATACCATTCTTATGTGTAAAAATGCGAATACGCGCAGTTTATGCACAAAACTGTTAATATGCATAGTCGATAAATGAGTCTGGTCTTTGATAGCTCAGGAAAAGTAGTTCAAGAAGCAATAGGTGAAGTATCCACCTGTCTGAGTGTGTGTGTGTGTGTGTTTTTATTTATTAGGTGTGGCACGACTCCAGTGGAGCCCATTTCCATGAACAGACTTAATCTCCTGAGGAATAGGAACCGGTAAGTCTCTGTCTCTTTCTCTTTTCTCTTCTCCCCTTCCACCTCCTCTCTCTCTCTCTCTCTCTCTCTCTCTCTCATTCCTTCCTCCCACTCTCGTCTCACTGCCCCTTTCCCCCAGGAATGGCCTGGGCCCAACTAAGGAGGGCGAGCCACAGTACGTGGTGGTGCACTGCACAGGGTACATCAAGTCATGGCCCCCTGCAGGTGCGTACTGGTCCTGGGTGGATGGGTGGGTGGGGAGGTTCCTGCTGGAGCCTGGGTGTCTTTGGGGAAACTCAGCATGAGCATTGCCTTACAGGGGTGTCGCTGTCTGATGAGGAGACTGACAGCAACCAGGGAAGCCGCTTTTGCCTGGTGGCCATTGGACGGCTGCAGGTATCATATGACAGAGAGGGGAGGAGGGAGGGAGTGATTTAAGGCATATTCATACTTCACTCTTCTGCATGTGCTTTTGGTTGCGGATGAGGGGACGTGATGTAAATAACGTTATTGGGGGTTGGCTGCGGACGACTGCAATCAGTGCATGTGTAGCCCAGATTTTTGTATCTAGCAGAAACCAATCACAGGGAACACGCTTGTGCAAGATATTTGATTAGGTATCTCCAGTAGGTGGCAGCGTGGTCTTTCACAGATCAACGTTGTTGTACTAGTTATGGTGGGCAGCTATATAAGGACGGCAGCCACATATCTAATTTTTCATATTGTCCTTTGTCCTAACATTATACAGAATGTACGGTATTTTGCAAAGCAGCACATCTCCAGCATTTAAAAATCTTGGCAATGAAATTCACCAAGCTTGTGTCCTGGCTAATTTTGTCATAAGAAATAAAAATCCTGTGTTGTGCCGTATTACAGTAATACTACTCAGGCCTTGGCAAATAACTTTGAAAATGTTTGTAAAAAGTTACCCGTTTCACTACACTACTTGTTGCAATACATCTGCCCTCTGCTGGTCTGGTGGAGTATCGCTGCTGTTTGCATGCACCGACTGCAGCCATCTGCATCCAAAGGTAGTATAAACACAAGCTGCCACGTGACGTGTCCCCAAGTGCACATGAAAAAGAGAAGTATGAACTAGGCTTAATGGGGGTGGGGGGGATTGGGAGGGTAGAGAGGAGGGGGAGGATGTAGATGTGTGTGAGATGGAGCAGGGTACAGAGGCAGAGGGGCCAATTCGCTCTGTGCAGAGCCGCCACACCAGCCGGTGCTGTTCAGTACAGTCACCCGTCTGCCTCCACTCAGGTGACCTGCTGTCCCGGGAACAAGGACATTGACAGCCTCAGCGCTCCTGCGGAGTTCATCTCCCGCCACAACTGCCAGGGCCTGTTCACCTTCGTGGATCACCGTTGTGTTGCCACAGTGGGGTACCAGCCTCAGGTGGGACCCCATTTGCCCAGCGCTGCTCGCTGGCCTCCATCTCTGAGCCACCTCTCTAACTCGTCCCATTCCTCCCCCACCCTCAGGAGATGCTTGGGAAGGACATCTTGGAGTTTGCTCACCCTGAGGATCAGGGCCTGCTGAGGGATAGCTTCCAGCAGGTATGTCTGCTTGCTTAGGCACCCAGGTCCCCCGCAGGAGGCCTGCGTGAGCCTCCCGCAGCGCTGTGACACATCCTTCCTCTCTGGTCCTGCCACAGGTGGTCAAGCTGAAGGGGCAGGTCTTATCTGTCATGTTCCGATTCCGCGCCAAGTCCCGCGAGTGGATCTGGATGCGCACCAGCTCCTTTACCTTCCAGAACCCCTTCTCTGAGGAGATCGAGTACATCATCTGCACCAACGCCAATGTCAAGTGAGTGACAGATGCAGATCCAAGAGTCCCCTACCGGCCGAACTTTTCCTGTCTGCGTCTCACCCCAAATGTGACCCAGCACAGTGGTCATAGGAGACGATGGATGATCCCCAGCAGGGGACAGCTCTTGAAACTGTGTGTGTGTGTGTGTGTGTGTGTGTGTCTATCTATCTGTCTGTAAGTCTCGTATTTTGTTTGGTTACTTATGGTTAATGTTAGGGTTAGGTAGGGGGTTAATTTGGGCATAACCCTAATCCTATCTGACATACAAATGAATGTTGCGTCCCCACAATGAGAGGATTAAATGAACTGAACTGATCTATCTATGTGCGTGTGTGTGCATATGTGAGTGTCTCTGTGCGCCCCCCCAGTGGCTGTCTGCATATGTGAGTGTCTCTGTGCGCCCCCCCAGTGGCTGTCTGCACATGTGAGTGTCTCTGTGCGCCCCCCCAGTGGCTGTCTGCGCGCGTGTGTTTGCGCATGTCTGTGTGCGTGTGCGTGTGTGTGTGTCTCTGTGTACGCCCCCCAGTGGCTGTGTTATGCTCCCTGTGTCTGCTGTACTACCCTGACCAGTCTCTCTCCTGCCTCGCCCCTTTTGCGTCACAGTAGAGCTCCGAGTCAGGACTCGCTCTCTCCCCTCTCCTCCCCGGGCATGGCACTGCCACCCTCACAGGGGCAGAACAGCCCTAACTGCCCCCCGGCTTTGAGCCCAGTGCAGGTGACCTCCAGGTGAGATTGGATAGATACCTCCACCGTCGCGCCCTGCCCCATCCCGGGAACTGGGAATCCCGGCTTGATTGGACCCCATCACTCTGTCTCTCTGTTCATCTAAACACCTGGGTGTCCTTATGTTGGGTGCCTACTCCCCCCTCCCCCCCCCCCTTACCACCTCCTTTCTTGCTGGGACGTCTGGTGATGGTGATGGTGATGATGGTGGTGGGTGTGGCTCTGTTGAGGGACTGGGCTGGACCGTTGGCATTCCACTGGCTGTGCTCACTGCCTCCCTCTCCCCCTCCACAGGCAGCTCCAGCAGCAGCAGCAGGCCGAGCTGGAGGGCACCAGCCGGGAGCTGGGCTTCTACGAATCCAGCCAGGTGGGTCTGACTCCTCCCTCATTCAGCCCAGTGTTGGAGGTTTTAGTGACCTCTGCATGACCTTCTGCCCCCACCAGGTGCCGGTCCAGCCTGTGGCAGCTGGGGGATCCGACCGCAGCAAGCCTCTGGACAAGGCGGAGCTGTACGCGCCAGACAGAGGCGCCCATTATCCTGACCTGTTCACAGGTGCGTGTTTGCTGTGCTGTGCTGTGCAGTGCAATTTGTGCTGTCTAGTTTGTGCTGTGCTGTAATGTGCAAGGCAGTAAAGATATTAACCTGTTTTTCGCTCACAGTCCTTAAACATGTTCACCTGTTTGAGTTAAGACCCTGAGTTCCTAGTTGTATTGTCATGTATGCTAAGAACGCAATGAAGTTCTTATGCCACAGTTAGAGGACAGGGGGCCGGTACATCAGAGGACAATAGGATGGACATTAATGCAGTGCAAGACGGACAGTTATGCATTACAAGATAAAACAATGCAGTAAGAATAAGTAAACGATAAGTGTGCAATGGGGATGAGGTTGCAGACAGACTTGAGAATAGTAAAATAAACATCCTGCTGTGCCTTCTGGGATATACACAGGCTTATTTCAGTCTTCATTGTATTAGCGGGTCCTGCACATGCACCGGACCTGATTTAGTGGGCTGCGTGCAGGCGGCGGGACAGGAAGCTTGCAGGGAATGGGTCAGACAGAATCAGCAGGTCTACCCAGGCTAAGGAGACCCCCTTAGGAGCCCATGCGGAGGAATGCTGATGCATGGAACTTCTCCCTCCATCCCACAGATCAACCGAAGGTCCTCACATCCAGCTCATCAACACAGATCTACCCCCAGGGCAGTTCGTACAGCACAGCCCGCTCCACTGACTCCTTCAGGCAAGCAGCATCTCGGGACAAGGGCCCCTTTACCATCTGCACCTTCAGAAAAGGGAACTCTTGAGAGAGTGTTAGAATGTGAAAGGTATTGTAGTGAAAGTGCCTCATCTTGTTCCAGGCCGGTGGGAATGGCTGAACATTTGGTCCCGCCATCACCTTCTGCCGGGCAAATGCTGGCCCAAATTTCTCGCCAAAATGCCCCCAATCCTACTTGCCCCTCTGTAGTTCCCCCCAATAATAACAGCCCCATTCAGGCTCAAGCTGGGGCAGCGGCAGCAGGCCAGACCTGGGCAGGAAGCAGGTCCTCGTTTAATCCGCAGGTCAGTGCTGGTCAGAGCTCCCTCCGTAAGAGCAATCACATGCCGGCAAGCATGGAGTGTGTCATTGAACTTTTTAATGTGATTTCTAGGTAGCACAATCCAAGATCCAGTCACCTCAGTTTGCACTGGGGGGGTTTGCCACAGCTGCATCATCCACCTTTAATGCAGTGCCCAGTACTGCGGCCTCAACCCCATCCAGCAACACCAGCTACCCCTCCCTCAGCTCCTGCAGCAGCACCCCAGGCAACAGCTTCGGTGAGTCACATCCTGACAGCTGACCAAATGTTCCCACAATGTGATAACCTGCTATTTTGATGATGTGGGGACCATTTTCTTGGTCCCCACAAGGGAGAAACTCGATTTAAATAAAAAAAAATAAAAATAAATGTGACTGCAATCAAAAAAATAAATGCCAGAAGTCTTGCAATTTGTTTGGTAACATATGGGTAGGGGTTAAGGTTGTCGTTGTTGGGATTAGGGTTATGACCATAGAAATTAATGGACGGTCCCTACAAAAATAAGTGTGCATGTGTTAGGGGTGGAGGAGTGTAACGACAAATGTGTCATAAACAACCCTAGGGTGGGCCCTGTCAAAAGTTTCAATGCTACTGCTGTACTGGATGAGACGTTTTGGGTAAAAGTCAACGTAAGCCACATATTATGTAAGACACAGTTATTGTCCTTGGTCAGATGAATTAGATTACATGGAATGTGAACGTCTGGTAGGTTAAACTGACAGGTTGTCCAAAGGGCAGAGGACATCTAGAAGACATCCGGGACATGTTTAAGTACCAATGTCCAGCTGCCGCTTCTTCCCATCCCCAGCAGATGGAAGTCAGTCGACAATGCAGTTCCCCTCCAGAGCAGCGGAGGCAGTGTGGCCACAATGGCAGAGCCAGTCGCACGCACAAGGGACATCAGAGACACACCCCCAGGCTGGGCAGCCTGAGATCTTCCCTGTAGGTCCTCACGTTGCATGTGACTTTGAGTCTGTGTGGTGTGTGTTGAGAGGTTGCCCGTAACATAGTCTGCTGTCTCCCGCTTCACAGGACGTGCTATCCATGCTTGATCAGCCTCCAGCCTTCAGCAATGAGGACTTCAGCGAGCTGCCCATCTTCCCACCTTTTCACGACTGCACATAGTGCAAATGTATTGTTGTGCTTTTAAGTCGTCGCCATCTATTGCCGCCCCAAGCCCGTGTTCTCTGTGTTGTGTCTTTTTGTTGACGTCAGTGTTTCACCATCTATCATGGAGCAGGTAGCAGAGAATGTGTCAACTGGTAAACAACAGATTTTTACAGAGTTAGAGAGATGGAAGAATTTGGGGTTGGGTGGCATCGAATGGTGGACAAAACGAGAGGAGATGGAATTTATTGCAGTATCTACGCACAGAGCTGAAAACGCCCAACACTGAGCAGCCAATTATGTAAAGCCTTTATGTATAGACTGGGCTTCTCATGGAGATGAGAGCAGATGGTGTCAGCATGGCACGCCTCAATCGCGGCACCCTGCACAACAGCCGTGGAGAAATACCGTGTTATGCCAGCGTGAGAACATTTATCAGTTTAATATATTATTTTCTTATTGGGTCTGTTTGTTTATAGACGCAACCCAAGGGTCACAGGGAAAGCATGTTGAGCTTGAGAAGAGGTTTGATGCCGTTTTCGGTTGTCAGGCTAAGAATCTAACCAGATGAATGTGAAAACCACACATGGTGGTGGTTTCTAGTGGTTTCTAGTTCAGTTCTCCTCACACTACAGATGATGCTTGTAGGTGATGACATCACTGCCAACTAGCCTCCCGTAGGAATGTGAATTGCAGGGCTGAGCTCAGCGCTTGATGTCTTACAGGCCACAACGCCATCATGTCTGTATCAGTCAGGGCTTTACAGAACCCACACCTATTGAGGCATGGACCCCAGTTGGCCGTGAGCCGCACTGGGGCACTGCAAAGCCCCCAATCCCTCCTCCAACCCATTTTTTTTTTTTTTGCATGTTAGCACAGAAATGCGCTGTATTGTTCCAAAGAGCATTTGAATTGTGGATCCACTGAACCTTGTCAATGCCTTTTTATGGTTGTTTCAGTCGGCAGTATTTTCAGTGATGAAATGTAGCTAAGAAGTCTGGGTATGAAATTTAACTACCCGTTTGCTTGGCTAATACATGAAATGTCTAGATGTGCAACTCTTAGGATATGTGTCCCTGCACACTTATGCATCTGTTTTAATGCTTCTTGTCAATCCTTCTCTGTGGTACCAGTGCAGTTTACTCACTCCTGTGTATGGCCTTTTTTATCTTTTAAAAGCATCTAAAAGCTGTTTTTGTGATAATTTTAGAGGGATAAAAGATCAAGCAATAATTATCAGCAGGAATATCTTAAAGCCGTTCATGTTGTTACAATGTATATTATGATTATTTTGATACTAAAAGACAAGAATTTTCTTATATATGGTGATGACTGTTTCTGGTTCCGGTCTGTAATCAAGTCCCGCGCACCCTGCCATCATTCACCTACGGTGGACCTGTAGAGACGATCTGCAGCGGGGAGCTGGCACAGCCCAGTTTCCCCATCACCAGTACCAGACTGGACCAGAACAGCAGCAGTGACTCTTGCTCTGGTTCTGGGGTGTGAATTTTGTGCTTCTTGGGAGTGGCTCTCAAAAGTCCTGAAAATTATTGTAAATGATATATATTTTCTTCTGTCTGAAATTGTATGTGTATATACAAATGTGTGAGATCTCATATTCACACATATATGCGTGTGTGTATAATAGTCTATGTTGACGTGTGGTTTTCTTTAGAGGGCGGTGTTTCAGCGACTTCTGTTATGTTTTAAACCACTTGTCTGATTTCCACATTTTAACAATGATGTGAATTGCAGTTTATATAATGCATAGATACTCAACTATGAATATATGTACACATGAATTGTGAGGGGAAAAAACATTTTTTATTAAACTGTCAAGACTCACTTTGCACTGTGTTTGAGTGGCTCCTATGCTAGGATTTGCTGCACTGACTGGGTATTTCCCTAATAATCAAAAGCACTTTTGCACATCATCGCGAGGAGGAGAGAGGCCAGCGATTGCCCCTTGTGCCCCACATGGTGTCACGTTGCCTCCTCCCCCTTGGCACAGCTGGCCTCTCCCTCTCATGGTATCAGCTTCTGCTGCCTGTATGAGGAGTAATCTCTCCTAATGGTGTGATATCGCTTTACCTTTCCGAAACATGATGTCCTTTTCATTTACAAATGCCTGATCCCAGGGCAGCGTGGTGTTGGGGGTCCACACACACCCTGCCCCAGACTGTCTCCCATTTAGGGTGCACCCCCGCATCCCCGGGACAAGACCCAGGCATGGATGTTTGGTTCTTTGGAGGTAAAACAAACCAATAATATAACAAATGTTGTTTCTACTTGCTAATCACTAATGATACCTGACCGCCCTCAGGGTGCCGGCATGTACATACTTAGGAGGCCACTGGGCTGGAAAAGGCGGATTGGAGCCAAACAGCCACCAGACTCCTGTCTATTTTAACTATTCATGTAGAGCACAGGACCTGGGGGCGGGGGCGTCCTCGGGAGAATGAGGAGGACTCAAATGCCTCTGGCATAAGAAAGAGGAGGAGCAGAGCTGGACAGGTAACGGAACACAGGAAGCAACTATGATTATGGAGCAAAGGCATTGAGTCCCTAAGGAAACTCCACTGGCCACCTGGCTGGACATTTGGATGAGGACTGTGGGATATTGGAGGTAAGTTGTTTGTATATACAAAAGTGTCCTCTTGCATTCAGCTGTACACAAAGTCAGAGAAACAGGGTGTTTTGCATCCTTTCTCAGTCTGATGAATGAAGGGGGATGTTTACTGGTCCTGTCATGAATGATACCTCCTTGTCCATGTTCAGGTACTGTAGCTTTCCCAGGCTGCATGTTCTCACACGCGTTCACACGCACACACCTCAATGCATCCTCTTACAGTGTGAGGCGATTGCTGGTGTTTTACCGTAACTCACCCCATAGGATCCAGACTAAGGAGTGCAGTGGTATCAAACGGCCAGAGGGTCACGCATCTGAACAGCAGAGTGACTGTGCTGGAAGACAAACCTGCCCCACCACCAACAGGGAAATGGAGCAGACTGCTCCATCTTTCAAGCTGGAAGTGGACGTCGATCTCGGCTTTGCTCTGTTCTTCATCTTCCTGCTCTGTTTCTTCCTGCTTGTGACTGTGGTTCGTTGTGCCCGCATGGTGGTAGACCCATACAGTGCCATCTCCACCTCCACCTACCAGGAAGAGCAGATCAACAACTAAGAGGAGAGATTGTCATCATGCAGCGAGACGCCACATCAGAAACAGGAAAACAGAGCTTTCAGTCTTCTCAGCTTGGGTTGGGTGTGAATTCATCTGCGTGGGTAAAGCGACATATTTAAATTTAACATCAAATATAAATATTACTGACATAAAGTGTAATATTGACATGATTCATTCAGAATAACTTATGTTAGAGAGGTGGATTTGTCAACCAGTTTTACAAAGTCAGCAAACATAAATTGGCTGTCGTGAATCGTCACACATGAAATATTCACACATGAAACATAGGGGGCAGTCTTCCTGATGAGGCCAGCACCACCCAATCCATGCCTTTTTGAAGTTACATTGCAGTCAAATTACTCAAGCTTGACGGTCAATTTCTAGTGTGTTAAGATGAGCATTTAGTAGAGTTAATGCACTTTTTAAAATGAGGCTAATATATATTTATTTTATATATATATATATAATAATATATATTTCATATACACATTTATCACCCTCTTATGGGGGGGGCAATTCCAGGCAACACAGGACAAAAGGCAAAACAGAAGCATGGTTGGTATACCACACAAGCACATACACGTATGGAAGATTTAAAAACGATTACAGGTTGGACTAGAGCTGTAATCGGGCCTTAAAATTTAGGCCCGACAAGGCCCGAACCCGACAGAATTCGACCCGAGCCCGACAAGTACATATTGATTAACAGCTTTTTAAAAGCCCGAACCCATTTCCAGCCCGACATTATTCAAATGTGCGCATGCACACAGCTCACGTGCTCACGTGTCAAGAATGAGTCATTGATTATTTTTTTTAAAAACATCATTTATTCCAGAGGCTAGTCTCCGTTTCACCTCCTCAGCATCCATTTTCGCATCTTTCTCGCGCTAATCGAAATGCATCACCTGACCACTCATTTACTGCGCAAGCCCAAGCCCGGCCTGAGCCCGTGTAAAATGATAGAAATCAAGCAGAGATCTTCAGCTCTAGGTTGGACTGGAAACCAGAGTGCCCAAAGGAGACTTGCACCACGGTGAAACATGCAAAGTCCATGCACGTCAACCGTTACTACTGATAGACACGATATTATTGACGTAGCTCAATTACGGAACAGTTCTTGTCGCTTGGGAAGACCGATTCTGTGACATGTTCATGCTCATGGTGTAGAAATTGCGTCGTATGGCGACACGCATCTCATGACAGCAGCACACATCCCACTTGTGGGTATCTTGCAAAAACGCAACTATTTAAAAAAGACAATATATCGTTTATGGTTAAGATGCCTCTATTCTCATGAAAATGAATATGACTGAATTTTGATTGAGATTTTGATTTGAGTTTTTATTCTAGGCTTAATAATCATGCACACTGTTTGCTCTATGGTCTGCATTATATACTCTTGCATCGTGATATTTCCTCACTGTCGGTGTGATGTGCTTTTCTTTGTACCTGAAGGTTCCTACGCTCTGCCCATGCAGCAGTCCATTTGAGTTTATGGACCCCTTTTCAGGAAACAACATACATAGAATTGTAAAGGAAACCTATTAAGGGCCACAAAAAATACAATACAGTCAGTCCTGCTACAATACGTGATACCACACCGCGAATCTGTTCTAACGAGACTGATGTCTAATCTATTATAAGGTATTTGTCAACCAGTTTTACAAAGTCAGCAAACTTAAATTGGCTGTCATGTGAATCGTACTGAGGGATGCAATAGTTACACATGAAACATAGGCGCTATTTTCAGTCGGAGAGAAAGGCACGACAACGAATTATAGCGAACGACAACGCGATGCGGTCTTAGCAAGAAACACCATTTGCAAATACAGCTAACAATATGAACGAATCGTTCCTTTGCACTGGCTGAATCGGTTGAACTGGTTTTCAGATCTATGTTTGTCGAACTTTTGTACTACGCCACTCTGCATTGCACGAAAAAATCTAAAAATATTTCACAACTTATCATATAAAACACAGCAACGTTTTTAATTCACGTACACTTGCTTTTCATACACTGCGGCCACTCTCGACTAGCAAGTTAATTTGGTACGTTCTTTTGAAGCGGTTACTGGGCAGTTCTCGGGAGACCCGTGTAAGACCCATGGGAGATGTTTGTAATATAATTTATTCATGTATTATTATTTCTTATTTAAATGCATATAATTACATTATTGTCCCCTGTTATCTATATTTTATTATTTATTTCATTTGGCGTAAGTTTTTGAGTTACATTGCCTATCCCTATTTTTCCCATTGAATATGCGTATTTTAGTACGTATAGTATAGTTTAGTTTGTATAGTTTAAACGTATATAAACTGTAATATAAAAACCAATACAATAAAGTTAAAATTACAACATAACGGTGTGAAAATAATGTTTTTTTAATTACGTTAACTTTGTTTATACTGAAAGAAACCGTGTTACATTTTACAAATTGATATTTTGTGCGTTATAGATGAGAAACAGCAAAACTTTAAATGATATATCAACACTTGCTTTTTGCTTTGTGCGTTACGAAGCAACAAGAAATAAGCTATAGCTTATACAATGCAGGATTTTCTGTTTTGTGAGTCAGCTTTTGAAATTGCAGTACCGTCAGAACTTCACCTCGGGGCAACACCTCTAGTCAGTTTATAAGAAAATATTTTTCTACTGAGGTGATAAAAAAATATTGTAGAACCTGCTGTGTTGTTGTGCAAGTGCGCGTCTTCGGGCAGGGACATCACCTCCAAAATGTCCCGGCTCCGGCTGGCTAGAGCCTGAAGCAGGGGATCCTCCTGAACTTCGGGCTGGGCAAACCAGTAAATCACCTTGTCAGATAGGCTGAGGAATTCCTCTCCTGACATCCGAGGTGTCTTCTTCGCAAGTCCGGTCATTCTGTCACGACTCAGCAGCGCAGGAGTGGACGATCGGGGCATGACAACAAGACTACAAGGGAAGCTCCGCTGGCTTTCTCTGATAGCCATCGAGAGTGAGCTGATGAAGTTGTTGGACTTTAATGACATTATACATGAATTCGCGCAGCGCAAAGTCAGGAAGAGATGCATTTAATATTTGAAACTGCAGGCGACCACCGAGCTGAAGCCGGAGGACCCGCAGGAAGCGGAGGAAGTGAAGGCAAGCCAGGGGGTCGGGCGGGCAGGATCCAACCTCTGCATAGATGTCTCCTCCCCTTATGGGACACAGAGAGCCGGGGTCCTGGCTGGGATTTGCCACCCAGTGGTTGCCACCCAGGGGCAAAACCCCCAAGGAGTCTCACTCTTGGGGACAGGATCTGGGGCCATGGGAGCCAGGTCAGGAGCCAGGGGTATCAGAGTCAGGGGAAAGGAGCTGGAGGGTCAGGAACCACTGGGGGCAGAGCAGGTGGGTCGGGAACCACTGGGGGCAGAGTGGGAGGGTTGGGAGCCACTGGGGGCTGGGCTGGAGCCGCCAGGACGGGAACCGCTGGGGGCTGGGCTGGAGTGGCGGGTACAGGAACCACTGGAGGCTGGGCTGGAGCTGGAGGGTCGGGAATCACTGGGGGCTGAACTGGAGCAGCTGGGACGGGAACCACTGGGGGCTAGGCTGAAGCCGCTGGGACGGGAATCACTGGGGGCAGAGCTGGAACGTGAGGTGCAGGAACCACTGGGGGCACAGCAGGAACCACAGGGGCAAGAGTACCGGAATCTCAGGAGGCAGTGCAGGAGCCATCGTGCCAGGAATCATGGAGGGAGATGCAGGGGCTGCCGGGTCAAGAACCTCAGGTGTCGGTGGCACAGGAATCTTGACCGGTGGTGGCGCAGGAACCTCAAGCTGCATAGCAGCCACCGCCGGCACAGGAACCCTGGAGGATCTCCGCCACTTCCTCCTGTCTTTGGCTGTCCCACTTCTTTTTCTCCACAGTTTTAGGTGGAGTCGGGGGCACTTCAGGCAGCTTGGACAGTAAGCCGTATAGCAGTCTGCTGTCCAAGGCTACCCACCGAATCATTGACTCCATGGCCCCTCTTCTCAGATGCACCTCCTCGGTCAGGTATGCATCTCTATGTAGGGACATCTCCTCTAATATGTCCCTGCTCTGGTGGGCTAGAGCACAAAGTAAGGGATCGTCCTAGATTTTGGGCTGATCAAGCCAGTGAATTACCTCATCGGTAATGCTGAGGTATTCTTCCTCTGTCATACGAGGCATCTGTTATAACTATGCAGGGCATGGACCGGGGAAGCAGGCGAAGACAATGAAGGTTCGGGGAATAAGGGTTTTAATGGACACACGGAAAAGCAAATGGGGCAGGATCGTAATAACAATACAATGACAGGACTAGGGAAACAACACACAGGAGGGTCAGACAAGCAGGGTGTGACAAATATACATGCTTATTATTGATACATTAAAGTCAACACATTTTGGATATAGGGAAGTTAAAATTTAAATTTATTTTTTAACAGTATGATAATGTAGGCCTTTTGTTGCTTATGCTGAATAAGAACTTTAATTTAAAGAGTAGTCTGTAACAGGGCAACAGGCTGGTGATGTTTTCTTTTGATGGCTGAAAATGCACAAAGAAGTGCTTTTGCAAGTCCAGGGAGTGCCAGTTTAACAATGCCTGTTCTAAGCCAGGCATGATACGTAGTTATTAAGCTGCATCACCCACTACTGTCAGAACATGTTGCTGTGTTCAGATTGTATCTCACCTAGTAAGAACAGCAATGGGTCTATCTGGCCACACCTGTATCCAGCCCCAGGGGTCAAAGGGCATCAAGGCTGCCTACCGCATTTATTTATTTACCTTTATTTTACCAGGAAGTCCCATTAAGATATAAAATCTCTTTTACAAGGGAGATCTGGCCAAGGTAGCAGCCATACAAAATATAAACATATACATGACAATAAAACAGTAAAACAGAAGTACAATTGTTTATACACAGTGGCTTCTCAAGCAAAACATTGACATTCCTCAGTCACTGTATTATTTATGATGATCTTAAAATCCTTTAAAGATATTAGTGTTTGCAAT
>JAODKE010000146.1:1580298-1595654 GCA_026779605.1 Mormyrus hasselquistii
TAAATACCCTCAAATAAAAGCTGACAGTCTGCAGTTAAAGCACATCTTGTTCGTTTCATTTGATATCCATTGTGGTGTTGTATAGAGCCAATAATGTTAGCATTGTGTCAATGTCCCAATATTTATGGACCTGACTGTATACCATCCGCATACAAATGCATTTTAAGTTGGATATGTTTATGTAGGTCATTTATATAAATAGAGTAAAATAGGAGCCAAGATTGAACCTTGTGGCACACCTGTACTTATCTCCAGAAAATCTGATTTGTAGCTTGCAGCTTTGAACACACTGAGTCCTACCTGTTAATTTCTAAACCAATTCAGGGCTGTCGGACTTAAACCAATATTCCTAAGTTTATCTAAGAGTACAACATGATCTACTGAGTCAAATGCTTTTGACATGTCTACAAATAAGGCGGCACAATGCTGCTTTCTGTCAAAGGTTCGAATAATATCTGTCACAGCCTTAACAGCAGTGATGGTACTATGACCATTTCTAAAACCTGACTGCAACTCACATAGACTATTCCGATCAGCTAAAAACTGTTTCAACTGTAAATTTACATGAGATTCAAATATCTTTGCCAGAACTGAAAGTTTAGAAATGGGACAATAATTTCAGAAACATCACCACCTTTATGTAGGGGGAGAACATATGCAGCTTTCCAGATTGTGGGTATTGTATTTGATTTGAGACTTAAATTAAAAATATATGCAATAGGCTCAGCAATAACATCTGCAGCCATTTTTTAAGAGATAAGGATCCAGATTGTCTGGACCTGCAGATTTTTTATGGTCAATGTCTTTTAATGCGTTGTGGACTTGTATGACTGAGAGGTTTAAAATCAAATAAATCAGAACTTACATCCACTACCAAAGAAGAAGAATCAGATCATAAATATTGACATATGGACTGTTGGTGATTGCGCCTTCATTAATGAAATGTTTGCTAAATTGATTTACTATAGCATTTTTATCCTTTAGTTCAACTGAGCCAACCAAAATGTTGTCAGGAAGACTTGAATTAATATTTGACAGGAATTTGTTTTCTAGAACTTTGATGGATTGTTTAAATTATCTGTGACTGACTTTAAATAAAACTCAGATTTAGATTTTCTAATCAATGAGGTACATTTGTTCCGCAAAGATTTGAATTTAATCCAATCACCAGGAGAATTTGAAAATCTTGCTTGTGCCCAATATTTATCTCTTAGATGTATTAATTCTGACAGATTTTCTGAAAACCAAGGATTTGTTCTACCACTAACCCTAAACTTCTTAATGGGGACATGCTTATTTGAAATAGATAGAAAAATTGATTGAAAATAATTCCAAGCCTGTTCAACTTCTGGAATTAGAGTAACTCTATAAATATCACTGTTATACAAATCATGTAGAAAAGCCTGTAGACCAAAATTTTTAAGTTGCCTTTTAAAAATATAATGTGAATTTGACTTGGGAATTTTTGTATTTCTAACACAAGCAATTACACAGTGGTCACTGAGATCATTGCAAAATATGCCAATTGAAGGGTATTTATGAGATGCGTTTGTTATAATAAGATCGAGCAGGGTAGCTCTACCCTATCAGTTCTATATACTTTATAGCCATCAATAAAAATTAAATCATCAGTTATAAATTTCTTAAGCTAAGTTTCTGATAATACCAGAATGTCAGCATTTGTTGTATTTGCCCATATTCTAACCATATCCATCTTAGGGACAAGACTTCTAACATTCATATGTACAAAACCCAGACCTGTTCGGCTTTTAAAATCCGATGGAGTTGGAAAACAGTATATAGGCGTAGTAGGCCCTGGATTAGGCTGTACATTACCAGATAACATTAGTAAAAGTAAAACCATACCCCAGTAATTTTAGTTTACAAATTTTAGTTTTACAAATTAAAAATTTGCATGCTGGAGGATGTCATCACATCCCTAACAAAATCTTCACTACTATCCTTCTTGTGTCGTGTCTGGATACTGGAGTACCATCCCATTCTTAGACAAGGATAGACACTCTGGAGGTTGAAACAAACCGCACCACAGACACTCATTATAAAGATACACCGAAGGCTTTTGAAAGACGTTTTAGCTCACGAAAATACAATTAGGCCAACAGGTGACACAACACATTGGTACCCTCACGATGCGGGTAAAAATAATTCATAAAGCAGGACAGGTCACCCCAGGCTCCACAAATGATAGTACTCAGATATCAAGTAACAAAATATGCAACCATTACAAGATAATGCTACACTGACCTCAGTGGCACCATTATGAAATTATTTCTGTAATCAATCTGGTAATCAAATACATACAGCTAGAATGCATTCAAAAAGTACTCAGAGCTCATCACGTTTTCACATTTTGCTATGCTGTAGCCTTATGCTAAAATCATTTAAATTCTTTTTTTCCCTCAGCAGACACTCAACACTACATAATGGCAAAGCGAAAACAGCATTTTTTATAAATCGTTGCAAATTTATTTTAAAAACTGTGAATTAAATATTCAGACCCTTTACTCAGTACTTAGTTGAAGCACCTTTTGCAGCAATTGCAAGCCTTGAGTCTTCTTGGGTATGATGCAACAAGCTTTGCACGCCTGGATTTGGGGATCTCCTACCGTTCTTCACTGCAGATCCTATCAAGCTCTGTCATTTTGGATGGGGACTGTCAGTGGACAGCTAGTTCCAGGTCTCTTTGGGGATGTTTGATTGGGTTCTGGTCCCTGCCAGGGCATTCACAGAGTAGTCAGTAAGCCACCCTTGCATTGTCTTTGCTTTGTGCCTAAGGTCATTGTCTTGAAGGTTAACCTTTAGTTTAGCCTTAAGACCACACTAACGGGGTAGTGTGGTGGTGCAGTGGTAAGTACTGTCGCCTCGCAGTTTCTGCTGGCATTCCACGTGTGTGAAGTTTATACATCCTCCCCGTGTTGTTATTAGGTTTGCTCTGGGTACTTCAGTTTCCCCCCACAGAGACTAAAAACATGCGGAGGCTAATTGGAGTTGCCTACCCTCTGGATACAAACAAATATGGAATTTTAGAAGCACTGTTATTGTAAACTTTCAACCTGTCCAAAATGCAACGTATGCACTACTTGCTTGCATTGGCTGGGCTATGTGACTCGATACCCTCAGAGCTGATGGATCACGTTAGCTCTTCTTGGTTAACATCACACCAATTGGTTGTGTGAGTGTTTTTACTAATCAGGACAGCCCTTAAGAAGGATCTCCAGTCCTCAACAACCTACTTAATTTAGAGGCAGACCCTGTGAGTGCCCGTGGACTTTCTATTTATCACAAAAGATTTTTAAAATAGAATACAATACAATAGCTACTTTTATTGTCATTCAGAACATACTCCGGTTAGTGCACATCAGAACGAAACTACATTGCATTGACTTACCATCGGCCTAGCAGAGTGTATTAATACTAAAAAAAATCTTAAACTTGAAAATATAAATTTAAATGGGAAATTAAAAGAAAATAGAATATAAAAAGCGGGTTAACATAGAATATACATAAAAATATATTACCCTCAGTATAGCAGCAAAAACCAGTGTACATCACCATTTCGGATATATTGCACTCAACATTTTTAAAAAAGCAGTTCTTGAAAGTGACATGTGCATGGATAGGGAGAAGTTGCCATAAGTTACTAAAAGATCTGGAGTCTAATGGCTTGAGGAATGAAACTATTACAGAATCTTGCCGTCCGGGTCCTGGTGCTGCAAAGCCTCTTCCCAGATGGCAGCAGGGAGAACAGTCCGTCGTGGGGGTGAGCGGAGTATCTGATTATGTTAAGACAGCGTTTGAGCGCAATGTCCTGGATGGATGGAAGAGAACTTTCTGTAGACTAGGTTTGGCCAAGTAATGACTCTGTTAAATATTAAAAAATTGCTATTACTAAATGTTAATTAATATCGCCATAATTATTTATGAGACCTTTTGTCTGAGAATCAGGGTCAATAAATCCATCTTACGAATTAGCGCCTTAAAACACACGCCGGTACAACGGTTCCAGCTTCAGAGGCCAACATATTCCCAAATAACTGGTTAAGAATATAGGAGGGATCTGGTGATAACTCTTCATAAACTTAGTTGTCATTACAAACGCCAATCAGCGAATCAGCAAATAGGAATCTCCTGAAGGCGGGAATAGAAGACACGGCCACTTGATTGGCTGTCAGAGCGGACTGAAATACAGCATTGAGATATACTGCTTTGAACGGTAACTGGTAGTGTTTTAATTCATAAAATAAGTTATAGATGCACAAATTAATTAATAAGTCTTTTTATATTCATACTGAGCACAATACGGCACAAGAAGTAAACGAGGGAAAATTGCAGGTCGCATATTAAGGTAAGTTAACTGCAATACTGCTAGCTAGTCGACGATGTTGTGCAAGTATTCAACTAAAGGTATATTATGTAGGTCGAATACAGCCTTTGCCTGGAAACTCTTTTAAGTTATATATGTATTTTTACATATAAAGGTGTTTTTTGTTAAGTGAACTATATCATGGGGGAAAGTACAAAATAAGCAAAACACAAGACATTTGAATTCACGCGCAGTCTGCCGAAAACGTCGCGTTTTTATTACGTAATTATGCTCCTGGTGTCAACTAGTTAGATGTCAATCAAGGTAGTTGTAGTTCTATTTAGACAAACCTTTGGTTATAAATGAAATGCCTCCTGTTGATTATTGTTATATAAATCCTCTCCTTCGTAATTTAGTAATTCCTCATTACGGCGGTTTTTATAAAATGAATTACATTTAACTGCAGGCATTATTAAAGAAAATTATGTTACTGTTAAAAACTACACTTACCATGATCTTGAAAGACTCGTCCCTGATCGACTTTTAGGTTTTTTATAGGATGTTTTGATATTGTATGTTGATTTGGAAGATCGGAAAATCGTTTCTTGGATGATTAGATTATTCTGCAGCGATTGCGTTTCTGTTCATAGTTTGATTCCGTACTAAATAATTTCTGTTCAGTTTTTAGCCTTTTAGTTCGCTCCTCCAAAAAGGCGATGCAGTAATCAATGGAACTGAACAAATACTGTTTAACGCACAAACTTAGATATTATTAAGTATATATGATGACTATTCATCGGCATTCGATTGTATACCCTCCTTCTGTACTATTTTGTTTATAACTTTTAGCTCCTACTTTAAACCAGTAAGGGTTAGTTTTGTACATATAGGGGGTCCGATTAACTGCTATTTTGGAAGCTGTGGTGGGTTAGCAACCTCTTTATTATGGAGATAATGCCATTTCTGTTCTAAAGACTACTCTAGAATTGTTTTAGTGTTGATGTACTTCTCTGACTTCATATCAAGGATGGAGGACTTGGAGGAATGCGTGATGGATGACCTGGGTGTGTCACTGGAGGAGCTCAGGCGCTGGATCGAGGAGGAGGTGGAACGCAGTGAGGTGGTGAGGCAGAGGAAGGCTCAGCTGGCCGAGCTGCAGGACTGGGTGGAGCAGCGGGAGCGAGAGGTGGCTGCTGTGGACTCGCTCTTCAGCAGTGCCTCTGAGTAAGTGTGTGTGAGCATGAGCAGCCCATGTGTCACCTCAGTTACTGATTTGCGTAAATAACATAAGAAGAACTTTATTAATTCCAGGATTCCAAACAGCATAAGATCACAGTATGAAGGGGCATATATGAACAGTGTCATGGGGAAAGTTTAACTGAAAGCTGACCCTTTTTGTTCAGTCATTTGAAGGATAAATATAAGGGTGGTTTGTAAGTGGCTCAGTGAGTTAAGAGTCGGCATTGGGCCCTTGAGCGAGAGCCTTAATCTGATTGCTTCAGTGCCCGGCTAACCCTGTTCTCTCAATTGTACCTTGCTTTGGATAAAAGCGTCTGCTAAATTATTATAAAATTACAAATAATGAAATACGGCCTTATATGCATATACAGTGGTGCATTTTGTGTGCTTTTTCCTGCATTGTTAAGTTTACATCTTTTGTGTATGTAAAAAAAAAAAAAAAAAAAAAATATATATATATCTCAAACTATATTTCCAAGTATGCATTGTGTTGTTAAATTTTTTTTTGTGAAGTTAAATTTTGCTTGAGTTGGGCACACTTACAGTGATGTGAATTTTACCCAGCTGTCTTCTCAGTCTTGTGTCCTGTGCAGGATTCTAGTAAAACTGGTGCATATCCCAGACGCCTAGAGTACAAGGGTCTTATGGATAGGATGCCAGTCTGTCATAGGATGCAGACACAGAACCAGGCACATAAAAGGCTGTTTAGAAATGCTGATCCAGCAAAATGACCTTATTCATTATGGGAGGCAACATGGGAAAAACCTCCTCACACCCATACCCCCCATACCCAAGGAAGTAAATAAGATCATATCCATGGCAGATGAGGCTATAGCCTTCCCCATTGCACCAACATCATGCTAATAAAGAATAAATATAGTTAATGCTTCATGCTACTGGGCATTCTGAGAATCAGGATGCAGGCCAGGACATTCTGGAGAAATAATGTTTTTATGATCACCAGTAGTCGATGTCAGCCTATTGAGACCTAACAATCAGCACTCAACAACAATTGATACCCTCATCTTTTATAACCTCTTAACTATGAAAGGGAAAATATCTCCAACATTGCATTTAAATTACAATAATGAAAGGTCCAGGAGAAGGATTCTAAACTTGGTTGTAAAATCATTGAAAAATGGGTGTAAAACAATTTTGATTATCCTTTCTGTGTCATGCCATACATGGGGCAGTAAATAAAGTTTTGGCATTAGGAATTCTGTGTCATTGTTTAATGTAAGCTCCATCCCCTACAAATCGGACAGGAATTTTAATATTTCCCTCACATCAAGTGTGTGACATGGTCAGCTGGTAAAGTTTGCTTTAGAAAAGTTATGGTGCTTTTTAATGATTCCATTTGCTTGTCCAACTTTGGGGAAGAAGAAAAAAAAAAGTTTATTTTGTGAGGATGACCTGATTCCCCCTACATGTGTATATGTGTTCCAGTTCCGTCATGGAATGCGAGACCCTTGTCAAGGACGTATACACAAAGATGGGGCTTGTGTACAAGGACAGCAGCTCTGAAGATGAGGGCGGAGGCGGCGGCACCCAGTCATCCGAGGTGATCGAAATTGACGATGACGATGATGACGATGTCATTGCCGTTGGCTGTGGTATGTAGTCACTTTCATGCTCGTTACTGATTGCTCTAGAACTCTCAAATATAATTTATAAAAAGAGATGTATTAGACGGATCGAGCCAGTATTTCAATATTTGAGAACCTGATTAAAATTGAAAAAAATTATTCTTGAAATCGGTTCCCAAGGTGTATTAAACAATACTGCATGTCTACTGCACTTGAGCTACCTCTTCAGTTTATTTTAATTTAAATTTCAAAGCTGCCTTTAATCCTTTAAGGTATCAGCAACAAATCTCATTTCGTAAGAGGTCTGCACGATGTGCGATGTTATTATTGACATCACATGTTCTGTGCGTGCAACCGTCACATTGAAAAGGCCGTGATAGTCGACTGAGACCATCATGAAATTACACTGAAATGTTTTTGCTCTGTCATAGGAAATGAAACTTAAGTGTTGCAGTTTTAGTGTTCCTTTTCAAGATTATCAATCGAAAACGCTTTTCATGCGTTGTTCTACCCAGTCGTAATAATTTTCATCTTGTTGTTGGATTTACTCAAAGACAGTGCGATGCATTACAGAGAGATTTAACAAAAAAGGAGGAGGGGAAAAGTGATCTGGGACTGGTCACCAAAAGATATTCATGTAAAATTCCATAGAGATATTGAGCAAAATCAAGTGATTTGCTGATACTGCTTTTTGTCTAGTGGCAAAACTCTTAGCACCAACACCAACTTATTTAATTGTCTGTTTGTGAATTTTTTTCCAATGTCGTTCAGCCCTCTTTCATATGAAAATAAGTTAATGGAGATGCTTGTAAGCCAGGAACATGTTGTCAGAGAGATTTGACCAGTCATTCTGCCTGAGACACCCATCCCTGAAGCATTAGTGTATTTTGCCTTTCTGTTCCTCTCCAGTGGTTCCACCCCAAAAGGGCACCACACCATCCAAGGATCCCGCGGTGAGGGGCTGTTTATATATTTCCCGCCATGTGTTTGGAAGAAAGCTGGCCTCCCGTGTTGGTCTGATTGAATGGTTTCTCCTGTTTCTCAGTTTAACGAGGCCTCTGCCGCCCTCCAGAGGTCTTCCCAGCAGGTTCAGAAGCTGGCTCAGGCTGTGAACAGGACGGCCCCACCAACCACCCCCACTAAACCGCTGCCTTCTACCATTGTGCGCCGAGGTCAGCTCCCCGCCCCCTGCCCCGTCCCGTCCCCTCCTGCACCTCTGCTGCTCTGGCTGTTTTCGACGCCACCTCCTCTATCCATCTCTTCCAGACGTGTCGTGCCAGTTGTCCATGCCGGCTGTGTTCGTGTCACAAGCCCCGCGCAACACGCCCACGCAGCCCAACCCCGCCCTGAAGGAGGATGAGATGAAGCTCGAAATGAGCATCTTGGGCAAGAAGAGGACCAAGACGTGGCACCCAGGCACGCTCATCGCCATCATCCCCGTCGGTAAGGCAAGGTGCTTCTCGAACCCGGCCTCACATGCTGACTGGGTGTTGAGCAATGGCACGCTGCTTAAGAAATAATCCTGCTGATTCATTTAATAAATTACTTTAGCACCGAATAAGCAGATTATAAATTCTTCCCTTGCTTTTCTTCCACACCCCCCATATTCTCTCTCTCTCCTGCTCTCACTCCCTCTCTCTTGTTTTCCCTCTTTTCATCCTTTCTTGATCTTTCTCACATTTTCTCACTCATTCTTTACTCTTTCTTTCTGCCATTGTCTCACTCTTTCCTTCGCTCCCTCTGTCTTTCTTGCTCTCTCTCCCATTCTGCTTCTTTTTATTGCTTTTATTACTTTTATCCTTTGCTTACTCTCTTTCTCCCATTCTCTCTCTCTTGCGCTCTCGGAGTGACTGCTGGGAGGGGCCAGGCACGGTGGCCACTTGTGGCTGGTGCAAAAGTTCAGTGTGATCCTTTCCTTTTCCTTATTTCTTTTTTTTTCCTTCTTTATTTTTTCGGAGAGTGGTGAGTTTCTATGTGCTGTGTGTTTTTCACTTTTGTATGATGGCGTCCTATTCTGATGGGCGCGAGTCGGGGTTCTTGCTGCGGCACGGGATCAGGTGTGAGACTGATCCCGAGGTGTCTGTGGAAGACGTCTTGTTGGGTGTAGGGTTGTGGGTTGTGAGAGCATTGTTTCAGCGTCGCGTATGAATAAGGCAGTCGTGGTGTTTTTGAGGGATACGAGTTTGGTTGATAGGTTGATTGAGAATGGTATCATGGTGCGGGGTGGTTATGTTGCGGTTTTACCACTGGTATCGCCGTCAGTGAGTTACGGTGTTGAATGTACCGCCTTTTATCCCTGATGCTGATATTGCACGAGAGCTTTCTTGTTTTGGCAGAATCGTGGGGGATTTTAGGAAACTCCGGTGCTGAAACATGTGGTGTCTTTTAGGAGGCAAGTGATTATGATTCTGAACGATCCGGTATTACATGTTTCCTTCTGGGTGCTCCACGAGGGTAGGTCGTACATGTTATATGCCACTATGGGAAGTCTTAAATGTTTCGAGTGTGGAGACAATGGCCATAAGAGGCTGGTTTGTCTGCACAAAACTCGGCCAGTTGAGGCAGTGGTGAGCGGTGGAGAGGGAATTCATATGACTCAAATGGAACTGGGACCTTCGGCGCAAGACATAGGGCCTCCTGAATCTCCTGGGGAGGGAAGGTCAAATGAAACCGGTGACAGAGTGAGCGCCAGCACAACTGCAGTTGAGACTGGGGATTGCAGCGAGTCGGCAGTAAATGTAGCGGTGATGGGACGGTGGATACTGTATGTGATGGAGGTTTTGAATCGGACATTGCGGCTGAGACAGCACGCGATGACGATAGTCTATCGGATATCTTGGAACTCGTTTTGTGGGCAGGGGATGACCAGCAGATATATTCATTGCAAGAAACTAATGATTTTTTTTGGATGAGAGCTACGGGAAGTCGGTGCAACTTTTGGATTTTTTTTTGGATTCAGTGCGACATTCCCGCAAGATGGCTAGTTATGAGGAGTTGTCTATGCAGAAGATGGACCGATTGCGCAAATTTGTCACCAAGTTGCGGCAGAACTGTGGGTCCGGTCTGTGCAAATAACGCAAGTTTCTTACCAATCTGTCACGTTTCTGTCTTTTATTTCTGTTTTTCCCCCTTTACATCATTCATGGAGAAGTTAGTCATAGGGACTTTAAACATAAATGGTGGAAGGGGTAAGGAAAAGTGAGCAGCGATGGCAGAATTAGTGAAGCTACGCAAGATAGATGTGCTGTGTTGCAGGACTCATCACGATAAAGATATTGAGATTTTCGGATGTGATGGAAGGGTGAAATTTTTTTTGAGCCATGGCACTCGAGTGAGTTCTGGAGTTGACGTTATGGTTTCTGAGAGGGTGAGGTTGAGTAGTGTTGAAGATGTGGGAGGTCGTGCTTTTCGAGTGGTCGTTGGCAGGGTAAGGTACCGCCGAAGCTACCAGGTACCTTACAGTGGGTTAGAACGGGTATGAAATATCTTGGTGTACATTTTGGACTGGGAGACTACGTCAATAAGAATTGGGAGGGGCTGATGGAATACATATGTGCCAGGTTATCTTGTTGGTCGTGGATCCTGCCTCAGCTGTCCTACAGGGGGAGGGTGTTGGTGGCTAATAACCTGGTGGTGTCCAGACTGTGGCACAGGTTCATGGTGTTGGAGCTGCCACCCGTGCTGATCAGAGAGCTTCAGAAAATGCTTGTGGACTTTTTTTGGTCCGCATTGGACCCGTCCCTCATTGCTTTATCTGCCAGTGGGGGAAGGCGTGGTCAGGGACTTGTTGATATTGCTGGCCGTGTTGCGGTTTTCAGACTAAAGACAGCTCAGGGGTTGTTGTATGGCGGAGAGTTCTTATGGGCCGACACAGCATGCATGTTGCTTCGGCGAGTGGAGGACCTAGGTTATGACAGCCATCTGTTTGTACTGGAACTGAAACCTGTGGATATATCAGCAACCACCAAGTTTTATCAGTCTGTTCTGACAGTGTGGTCATCTGTGTTGAGAGTTCATAGGCTTGGCTCTTTGCCTTGTATCAGCATGGAGGAGGAGCCCTTGTTTTACAACCCCCTGATTCAGGCCAGTGCACTGGCGTCTGTTTTTATTCGACGGCGCATGGTGGCGGCGGGTATTACTAAGCTTGGGCATTTGAGACAGGGTGGGGCCTGGAAGTCTGCTTTAGCCTTGTGCACTGAGATAGGGCTCATTCATTCGATCCTTAATAAAATTTCCTTGGCTTTGCCTGAAGAGTTGTGGAAGATGGGGTAGGGGATCCATCGGGAGGATGTTGGTTTGTTACTCTCTTTTAGAGTGCCGCAGCTACGAGACTTTGCGGGGGCCTCTATGAAGGCACTTTATGAAATGAGTGTGAAAGTTCTCAACAATGGCTCTCTGACAGGGGTGGCAGCTTCTAGGTGGCACCTGACACTTCCCCAAGGGGTTGATGGAAGACCCTGTACAAACCCCCTATAGAGAAGTGTACTGCTGACCTACAGTGGAGGTTGGTGCATGGGGCTGTGGCGCACATCGATCCATCGGTGGTAGCGGGCATCCTTTTTTGTGGGCAGGATGAAACTGTGGGGCATATTTTTTTGAGGTGCGACAGGCTTGGGACTATGTTCTTAAAGCTGAGAGGGGCTGGGTCGACGGATGCCAAGTCCATACTAGTGGGGCTGGTAGCGATGTGGCTGAGGGTGGAGTATGTGTACTCTGTGTTGACCCATACCCTGCAGGAGTTCTCCACGGTGTGGGGGCAATGCAGTGTGTTGTGTGAACTCGGCGATGATCAAAGTCTAGTGTTGAAAGTATGATTTGTGCGTGGTGAATTTGTGGATCGAACTTTATTATTATTATTTTTTTTTTTTTTTTTTTTTTTTTATTTATATTATTCATCTATCCTTTTGAGCAAGGCTTAATCATGCATTTGTGTCAATAAAGAGGTGTTTAAAAGTCAAGTCTCCAATTACCTCTCTCTGTCTCTCTATCTCGATACCCCCCCTGTATTGCAGGAACCAGCTTCAAGTACAAAGTTAAGTTTGAAAACAAGGGGAAGAGCCTGCTGTCAGGGAACCACGTGGCCTTCAACTACCACCCAACGCTGGAGCGGCTCTACGTGGGCGCCCGTGTCGTCGCCAAGTACAAGGACGGCAACCAAGTGTGGCTGTATGCCGGCATTGTGGCCGAGATGCCCAACAGCAAGAACCGCATGAGGTGAGAGGGGGGCGAGAGAAGGGAGCTGGCATGCCCGGAAATTCTGCGTGGCACCTCTTGTGTGGAAAAACAGTAATCTGGGCACAATGATTGCATAGCAGAAATAATTATCGAAAAGTGGGGATATGAATGAAAGTCGGCGAGAATATGAATAAAATGAACAAATAATAGTGAGCAGAAAAAGTTTCTTGAAATAATTCAAATTCGGACTTAAATTTATGACGGAAATGGGTGCAGCAGTATTCGTTAGGTGCAGCTATGGATAGAATGATTTGGAGCAAATGCAGTCTGACAGTGCTGTTAGATTAGGTTGGGGGTTTTCAGGGTGTTGGACTTCTAGGAATTTCATAAGAATCATCCCTTGGGTCTTTGCACACACATGATTTTACTGAAATTGCTATCTTGACAGGTTCCTGATATTTTTCGACGACGGTTATGCATCCTACGTCAGTCTGCCAGAGCTCTACCCTGTCTGCAGACCCTGTAAGAGTCCATGAGCAGTTCCACGACATGATCACCTCTCTGCAGGTCCAGGGAGGACGGAGACCTGCGAGTCACGGGGTCCCCTTTCCTCGCACGATATAATTCACACCCCTGATGAGTTTGTCTCCCTTTGTTGTCTCAGCTGTTTGTCCCCAGTGTGACAAACAGCTGAGACAGGTCTCCATTCCCTGGAAGAGCTGATCCTGAAGCCCTAAAACAGGCTTCCACAAAACCGGTCCTGGAGGTCCAGTCTGTGACACAGTTTGCAGATTTTCCTGCTCATGCACACCTAATAAACCTGGCTATTAGCTGGCGAACTGAATAAAGTGTGTTTTTGCAGCGTACTCTGCAAACTGTGTCACAGACTGGCCCTCCAGAACTGGAATTGGGGAACACTGCACTAAACTGTCATCTGTGTCTGTAATCTAGATTTATATATGTTACAGATGTAATTGATTCACACTTGAACATGTTGTTTTTGACAATGGTGTGCATCTATAGATTTTTTTGTGGTCATATGCCCTTGTAGTAAAGAAGACGTGGGAGGACATCGAGGATGCCTCCTGCAGGGACTTCATTGAGGAGTACATCACTGCCTACCCCAACCGGCCCATGGTTCTCCTTAAGGCTGGCCAGGTCATCAAGACTGAGTGGGAGGGCACCTGGTGGAAGAGCCGTGTGGAAGAGGTGGACGGCAGCCTGGTCAAGATCCTCTTCCTGGTCAGATGCCGTCCGTGGGCGTGCCTACCCGCTCTGTGGCCATCGCTTAAGTGTAGCTGAATCGTAAGCTGGTGGTGATCATCTTCTTGTTTCAGGATGACAAACGCAGCGAGTGGATCTATCGGGGTTCCACTCGCCTGGAGCCCATGTTCAACCTGAAGGTGAACTGTGCCAACACGCAGGAGAAGAGGCAGGGCGGCCAGCAGCGGACTCGCCCCAATATGGGTAACAGGCTGCTTCTTGCTCTCTGAGCCTAACCCCTGCAGCTTGATGCTTATTAAAGCCATTTACCCCGGGGGGGGGGTTATGCACCGTTATGACATGAACGTTTACTCGAGTGTCCGTCCATCTCCCATCAGCCATTCGGACAAAGGGACCCGTGGTTCAGTACACCAGCGAGTCAAATAACATGGCGACCAGCAAGAACCAGGGCACTTCGGCAAACTCCAAATTCCCACAGTCAGCCACCCCAGGGCAACACCTGCGCACAGAGTGAGTGTGACAAACAGCTGTGACAGGTCTCCACTCCATCGATCTATCCTTCATGATTGTGAAGAAGTCCCCCAGCTTTGATGGGTGATGTGTAGCTTGGAATCCTTTTGCTGTAAGAAACATTGCCACACGCTATATATCGCACCCCTATATCTCCGTGAGACGGTGAGTGCCATCTGCAGGCTTTAGAATAGTTTTGCAGCCTGCTTTGGGCTCAAGTTAATGAGTTTATTGATCAAATCGGTTCCGGAAGGAAAAGCCGCAGCTTGATGTTAATCTATGGGGTCAGTTCAGACTGGGTGGATATTTTTGTCTGGCTGTAGTAAACTGAGGCTGCAGTCAGAGAATTTAACTAGAAGTAAGTAACTGAGTATTGAAATGAGAGAAACGGTCTATGTGTGTCTTGATCATTAACACTCATGCTCCATTTTCCCATGGGTTTGCACAGGAGTCCCGACAGTCTGGCTCGATCCAAACAGCAGGTAGCGAAGAAGAGCACCTCTACCTTTGTGGCCCCCCCGGCTGCGATCTCGCGCCCCCCAGGCCCCGGCGATACCCTGGCGGCTGCGCCCCGGCCTCTGCTCTCCCTCCCCGCATCCACGCCCTCTCCCGCCGCCCCCGCTGCTATCGTGCCCTCCAACAATTCCAGGTAAGCAGAGGGCCATGGAGGAGCGCACGCTGAGCTGGTGAGTTTGGGGTGGGCTTCTCATAAGCAAGGGAGATGAGGAGGGTGCAGGACGGAGAGCGGTAGTGTTGGGAGGGGGTCTAGGGAATGTGCTGGTCTGATTTCTGAGTTTTACCTTTTCTGAGCCATTTTTTAGGTACCAGAACTGCTTTGGGACTCGGTGGACTGGGTCTATATGGAAACAGTAACTATATGACCAGGGGCATCTCTAGGGATTTCTGAAACGGAGGGCTGAGCCTTTATTGGGGGGGGTTATTTTAGTAAAAACAAATGAACACAAACTGTTTAATGAGTGTACTTTAGTCATCCCCTTCCCCCCCCCCCCAAATAATGTGCATTTTAGAGCTAATGCCCCCTGCATAAGGCCTTAGTGCTGCCCCTGATTTTTCATTCCATCCATTAAATGAACAGAGTTGTGGGTTTGAGGTTGGGGAAGCACTTAGGGCAGTGACGCGGCCCAGAGATTCGAGGCAGTCGGAGAATATGGCTGCCAGGCGAAACATGAAGGTGCCCGCATCTAATAACGAGACTAACCCTCCCCCCTCCCCCCCCGCCCCCCCCCCCCCCCCCCCCCCCCCCCCCCCCCCCACCACCGCCTCCTCTCCCCCGTCCC
>JAODKE010000146.1:1595754-1608070 GCA_026779605.1 Mormyrus hasselquistii
TTCCTTAAATAATATCAACTGCTCATGTTGTACAAACAACAAGCTGCTCAAATCACTGAAGCAAAAAGGACGTGGAGGCAGCCAGGCTCCATACAGACCCTCACCCCGGTGTCCCCCGTCACCTCCCTGCAGCCTGCCCCACCCCCTCAGCTCTCATACTCCTGCGACCGTGTCCCCCAGGAGCCATCCTATCAGGCCCCCAACGAGCGCCTCTTCTACCTGCTTCACGCCTGCTCCCCCGCCTGTCTAAGCCGGGTCCGGCCAACCCGCCTGGACCAATATCGTAGCCGCAACCCGCTGCTGACACCTCTACTCTATGAATTCCGTCGCATGACTGGCCGACGCCGCGTCAACCGCAAGGTGATTTGGGGGCCCGTGCTCTTTCATTAGCTTAGGGGAATCTGCAGTGCCCCCTGAGCCCATTTAATTCGCCAGTCGCCCATTGCCAATTTAATCACAAACTTTCAGGTTTGTACATTTTTCATAAAATTGGAGAGCCTGCAGGGGGTGACGTTGTGTCCAAGGCCTAGCCGATGTTTTGTGCCGGTTGTTGTGGTTTAGCACAGTGATGGCCGTTATTCTACAGCACTGATCACATAGGATAAGGGGTCTGATGGTTCCGTCCTTCACACTCAAGCGCCGGTGTCAGCTGAACGCTTCCTAACCTTTTCTTTGGCTCCAGATGTCATTCCACGTGATCTACAAGTCGCCCTGTGGGCTGTGCCTGCGCAGCATGGCAGAGATCCAGCGCTACCTCTTCCAGACCGGCTGCGACTTCATTTTCCTAGAGATGTTCTGCCTGGACCCCTACGTGCTGGTGGACCGGCGCTTCCAGCCGCAGAAGCCCTTCTATTTCATCCAGGACATCACGAATGGCCGCGAGGACATCCCGCTGTCCTGCGTCAACGAGATCGACGGAACCCCCCCGCCCAGTGTGGCTTACAGCAAGGAGCGCATTCCAGCAGACGGGGTCTTCATCAACACCAGCCTGGACTTCCTGGTGGGCTGTGATTGCACCGATGGCTGCAGAAACAAGTCAGTCCCCCCCCCCCCCCCACCCCCATTAGCTCTCTGCCAGATGCCACACATCTCTGGGGAAACTCCTACCTTCCTGATTTGTCCTCTTGATTGGTCCCTCTGGTCCTGTTTTCCTTCTGCTTGGGAATGAGGGACCAGTTTGATTGGGAAGTTGCTTGTCGCTGCAGGTCAAAGTGTGCCTGTCACCAGCTGACCCTCCAGGCAACCGCCTGCACCCCTGGGGGCCAGATCAACATGAATGCCGGCTACTCCTATAAGAGGCTCGAGGAGTGCCTTCCCACAGGGTAGGGACCCCCCCAGTGCTCTAACCTCCCCCGTGATTTCAGTTTCCCTATTGGCTGAATGACGTGACTGGCCTCTCCTCCATCCAATTGTTTAGGGTATATGAGTGTAACAAGCGATGCCGCTGCAACCCCCAGATGTGCATCAACCGGTTGGTGCAGCACGGGCTCCAAGTGCGTTTGCAGCTCTTCAAGACGCAGAACAAGGGCTGGGGCATCCGCTGCCTGGATGACGTGGCCAAAGGCTCCTTTGTCTGTATCTATGCCGGTGGGTTTGAGTTGGAGATGGGTACCGCTTTCGGCCTGTTCCCCAGGCCCCTGGGCAGCACACTGGCTCACTGGTTAACCCTCTGGAGTCTATGGGTAGGGAATACACTTTCACTGACTGGGGCATGGTCGCACATTTTATTCAATATAATAAACCTAATTCATGGCAAATAATTTATTTCTTATATATTTGTTCTGGCATTAAACGCAACTTTATTTTAATGTACTTTTGTAAATATGTCAGATTTATGTCAAGTCTGTAATTTGACATTAAAGTATAGACATTGCAAAATGCAGTTTGGATCACTTGCAGAAACATTATAAAACTACATGGTAAGCAATGGAGGAAGTTTTAATCCCAGATAGGCAAAGTCTTGGCTACATGGAGATGACTAAATGGTGTAGTTGCAACATTCAGTTGGATAAATAAATAAGAAAAACCAAACTCATGTCACTATTTCTGGCTCCTTTCATTGAATATGTAGCATCTTTCAGTGTATGCGTGTGCCATTGACACTTGGCCACATCCCTCCCCCCCTTTCATGGCGCTGATGGGGATTTATCTGGATTGCGTTTTACCGTTGTTGTTTACCAAATTGGCATGTAAATTTCATATGTGGAAATGCGGCTATTTAGAATGTGAATAGCGATCTTCGGTTGACAGCGACACTTACCTCCATCAGGGGCGTATAAACAAAGTAAGCTGACATGGTTTACTTTTTTGCCGATTTAACCTAATTTTAAAAACTTTAATACTTCCGACAATGGATGTTTTGTGAAGAAGACAGATTACGTATTTAGTCAGTGTTTTTTTTCATGTTTTTATAACAGGAATGAACTGTTATGAACTGAAATATATGACAAAGATACGTGGCATCGCCGACGATACCATCAATTCAAGAGGCTTCATACTGCTGCCTTAACTCCAGGATTATAAAGATATGAAAAGAAACACGTGTGTGTGTGGTGGGGAGGTAGTTTGATGTTTCAATCAAGAAGTTCATCACTAGTTTTTACCTTTTTGTCTTGTTCTCCAACAGGTAAAATCCTGACAGATGACTTTGCTGATAAGGAAGGCCTGGAGATGGGTGATGAGTACTTTGCCAACCTAGACCACATTGAAAGTGTGGAGAACTTCAAAGAGGGCTATGAGAGTGAGGCTCACTGCTCTGACAGTGATGGCAGTGGGGTGGACATGAGCAGAGTTCGGGTGTCTGGCAGGAGCTCCCAGAAGAAAGGCTACCAGAAAACTGAGGATGACACCAACAGCGGCAACGGAGGCCAAGGTGACGCCCAACGTATTACAATTACTGGAGAGAGATACTCCTAAAATTACTGGGAATCTCCATTAATTTTTGGGTAGGGAGGACACATCCCTCTATCTCTGTACCATATCCAGGAGGTGAGGACTCCTCTGGAGATGGGGAGGAAGAGGATGATGATGAAGAAGACGACTCAAATGATGACGACGACAGCTCTGGCGAGAACTTCATCAGGAATGCTTACTACAGCTCTAGCTCAGTGTGGAGAAGCTACACTACACGGAGGCAGGCCAAGGGGCTGAAGGAGGGTGAGCGAGGGGGAGGAGGTGTCTGGTGCGGGTGCAAGCCAGCAAGTTGGGTCATGGCTTAGTCCACGGCATCTAAACTATGGAGTTGTTTCCACACCAAAGGACTTAGTGAGCACCCTTGCTTTATTTAGCCATTCTCTGTGATTAACCTGACTGTACTTGATTCAAAGTTAGCTATTGCAGAATTCCACCGATGACTTTGGTCACTGGTCCACAGGCAGCCAGGACAGCAAGGATGGGTTAAGCGTGTCGACAGGAGGGACAGAGGGCAGGAAGCCACCTGTAATGCCAGAAGAGAGCGGCAAGAGCAAGGTGGCCTCTTGGCTGACCAGCCAGGCATCTTCCTCCAGCACACAGCCTGCAGTCAAACTGGAAGGACTGAAGACTGAGAAGAAGGTGGGTGCGTTGTGGTGGCTCGGCTCTCGGCTTTACCAATAGCCATCTTCAGCACTGAGGAGCTCACACTGAGTGCTTTCTGATCTCGATGTCTGACAGGAGCCGCTGGACCAGAAGCCTGCGCTGTAAGTCCTTAGTCCGTCACTGGGTATGTGTCCTAATGAGGCTGGTGTTGATCGGTAATGAAGAACTTTCAAACAAAGATGGTAGAGTATGCAATGCCAGTTTGGATATGGATAAGGAATGGCTTCTAGAGCAAGGCACATTTTAGACCTTTCTAGCTGCTCAATGTGACCAATGATCTTTCGGTTTTTTTTTTTTTTTTTTTTTAGTGGCCCCATCTCTGTGAAGACCGAGACCGGCAAGAAGCCTCCTGGAAGTAACATGGTGCGCTACTGGGCTTTGGATTCTAGTCATGTGCTTGTGGATTTCTGCCGAATAAATGCTGTCTGTATGGGAAGTGGATTGTCAAGTGACACCTTCTTCTGTTTGAGTTTGTCCTATAGCAGATTGACGGTCTGTCTACTCCTCAGGATGTCATGACCCTCTCCGACAGCGACGACGTCCAGACCATCAGTTCTGGGTCTGATGACAAGGAGCGGGAGAGACAGGCTCAGGGTTAGTGGAGAAAGGAAGCGGACACCAGGGATTCAAAGACGTGCTGGATGGGCCGTTCTGGTGGTTTTGGTGTTCAGTTATGTCTTTTTCATCAGTTCTTTGTATTCTCTTCACTCTAAGGGCCATTAAAGAGGCAGGTGGCTGTCAAGTCTACCCGTGGTTTCACCCTCAAATCCACTCATAGCCTGGTGGTCAAGACTGGTGGAGCTGGTGGAAGCGGAGGGACAGCGGGACCTGGGGGGGCAGGGGGAGAAGGCGGCCCAGCTAGGAAGAACACTAGGCAATTCTTTGATGGCGAGGAATCCTGCTACATAATCGATGCCAAGCTGGAGGGCAACCTTGGGCGCTATCTCAACGTGAGTTACAAGTTACAGGATGGATGGAGACATGGAAGGGTGGAGGAGGATGACCAGCTGGCTGAAACTGATAATGGGATGAGGCCTGTTCAAGCAGAGGGTGTGTTTGATGTAATTCATCTTTTGCTCAATGTCTTCTTCCTTTCTGCCCAACAGCACAGCTGTAGCCCAAACCTCTTTGTTCAGAACGTGTTTGTGGACACTCATGACTTGCGCTTTCCTTGGGTGGCCTTCTTTGCCAGCAAGTAAGTACCATTCCCGGATACCAGATATTGGGGTTTCTGTGGCTGTTCAGCCTTCTAATGTTCTTGCAGGATGATGCTGTGTTTTTAGAGGGTCCAGCTGATCCTGAAACAATACCACTGCCATCAAGTGACTTGGATACAGTTTGTAGAGCTCTGGCATTTACCACAGAGTTTCCATATCATTCTGGAGCAAAATCTGACTCTGCTCTGTGTCACCCCCTTCAGGCGGATACGGGCAGGAACCGAGCTCACTTGGGACTATAACTATGAAGTGGGAAGCGTGGAAGGGAAGGAGCTGCTGTGCTGCTGCGGCTCCACCGAGTGCCGGGGGAGGCTTCTGTAGGAGGTGTGTGTAGCCTCCCCAACATGCCCCTTCCCTGTTCAGTGTGCCTCCGTTACTTGCTCAGTACTGTGTATGTTGTGGGAATCTGGCTGCTTCCAGCAATCGTTTCCCACTTGTAATGCTTTTTTGGTTTCTGTCATGTTAATTAATTCTTTAAAATTTTTGTCTTAATGCCCTTAAAGCTGTATTTCGCTATTCTCCCCTCCCCCATTTCCCACAGACCAAACTGTATACTCATCATAAATGAATAAAAGTTATCGACGTGCTCCCTCATTGTCCTGGCTATAATGGCAATATGAAGGGATGCTATCTTGTTAGAGTGTGGCTGTTGACTGGGGCTGAGATTTTTACCCTTTTTGTGAAGGTTTGCACATTGTCCTGGAGAATTAACCTGATGCTTTCGTGTGACATCTTCATTGCCATGTCAGAAAAAGGAAAATTATAAAAGCAAAATTTAAGGTGAATTTTACTTCCGGTGTAATACTGGGGCATGGAGAAATATTTGTAAGGAAGATCCGTGATGGCTTCCGAGGGGTTCTTGTGTTCAGGGCATGAAGGAAGACTCTGAGAGATGGAGCAGTGGCTGCCCTGTGATCTGCAGGGTTTGGAGAACCACCAGGGATAAGCTGTCATATAGTCAGCAGATCATCGCAAGGTACAAATACCAGTTAGGATTCCTGTTGTTCAGCTGAGGTCCTGCAGGAGGCAGCCTGTCCTAAAAAATGTTATTTCACTGTGGGTGCTATAAGGTAGATTTACGATTTACTGCCCCTTTCATGCTCTGAAAAGCCTTATTCACACACCAGAACCTGGAGATTAGCATGACCTGTAAGATCTGTATGCTGCATGCATTGAGACCACATGCTGGGGAAAAAGGAGCGAAACGTGCTTTGGTTGCGGCAGATGGCAAAGCAGCCAAAACATGTGGTTCATGCACAGTAAACAAGTCATGGAGTATACATGCCTCTGGAAGTGGAGGTCAACTGCCTGTATGCTATGGACACTGAGGAATCTGATCACCCCCTGCAGATCTGTCATGCGTCATGCTTCCTGAAGGCTGCATGTGGGTTTATTGGAGTATGTTTGTATGCAGCCGGAGTCAGTATTTCCCAGTAATGATGATGTCAGTCTGGATGAAAATGAACAACAATGTTTTATGGGTACTGTTCTGGTAGTATTTAAATCTTGTGACAAATTTGAATCAAAGCTGCTTAGTGACTGCAGAAGACATTTGACCTTGTGAACATAACTTAAAAATTATTTAATGGGTCTTATTACCACTTAAACATTACATGGATGAAAATCTGCAGCTGTAGAAAACCTACTCAGTGGAATTTACTGGTAGCAATCCATGAATCATTTGGTGAAATTTTATCATGGGTGGATTTTGAGAACCACAGGTATAGGTGATCTGGGACTTGTTTCATTTTGAGACAAATGGCACCAAAATTGTGGCAATGTAACTTTATGGTGGCACAAGAAAGGATCTGGTGAATTTGATTGCATTTGATTTGTATTGCGCATTACATTATCCCTGCCCAAAGCCCCCAGTGAACAAGCCAGAGACAACAATGGCAAGAAAAGAAACCTTGGGAAGAACCAGACTCACAGGTGGATCCCATCCTCCAGCGGCTGGTAGAGGGAGATAAATGAACAAGATTACCTGAACCTGATTACATTGATGAGACTAGTCACACAATGGTTGGAGAGTGTCTAAGGAGGTTAGAAACTATAGCGGTTAGGGGTGTGGGAGGAGCAGGGCTGAGATGGGGAGGGGCAATGGGCCGACCTGGGGTACATTGTTGTCATTCTGACAGCGTCTAGTTATGAATGTAATGATGGTAAATATCAAAATAGAGCACATTACAAGCTGGATTCGATTCACATTCCTTTCCTTTGATGCAGTCATTTGCAACCATGACTGAGAAAGGGAATTTTCCAAAATGTTCCCTCCCTCATCCCTTCAGCTTTCCTGCTGTCACCAGCGCGTGGCTCTATCCATCTAATGGTTGCTGGTTGCTGATCACGTGTTTGTGGGCCCTTGAGACAGGCCTTTAATCCCCAGCTCCAGGGGAACTACATGCTGGCTGACCCTGTGCTGTCACCCCCAAGCACGCTCTTAGAAGTATGTGTGTCTCATGAAGGACAAGATGGGCAAGGCAGAGAGAAACATTCCAAAGTCCCTGTATGTGTGTGAAAACCCAGTAGGACAGGGCTTTTCTGAGCCTATGAGGGCGGTGATGCAGGTCACATGACCTTCAGGCAAGTGTCATTGTTCTCAGGCAAGTGTCTCAGCCCTGGCACCTCTCTCACTGGCCTGAATTCTGACACGCAAACTGTAAGCTGGTATCAATTCTTGGGAGATTTAACATAAAATAATCACATCAAATGAAAAATATGTGACTGCAAATGAAAACAGGAATGGTGGTGAGCCAGTCCCAAGCCAGTTACTCAATATTAACTTATTCCAGTTTAAGCCTCAGTGTGTTGATAACTAGCATATCAAAGCTTCCGTCCTCTTCGGGCAGAGAGTGATTTTTTTTTTCCTTATCTGAAAATTTAATCAGATGGCAAACATTGAATTGCGGGATTACCCATCCACTGTGTTTTCAATCCTGAAATCTGTGCAGTTGTGTCACTCAAATATTGACTAAGAAGAGCATTAATAGAAGTACTGTACGTGTGGAATGAAATCCTTTTCCTCCAACGTATTTATGGACTTTTACCATCACCCAGAATTGCCTTTTAAAGTTCAACTTTGGCAAATGTACTACTAAGTAGCAAAATTTAACAGGACACCCTGCCAACACACAGCCGCATGTGAATGTCTGACTGCACGTGCCAATCATAAAAGGCGACACCGTCTGATATACTTGTTCCAACATAGTCCTGCTGTGTTTGCATATAACTGGGGACTGTAGGTGTAGTTAAGGTGAATAAAATCAGTTTAAAAAGACCTAAATTATATAATAAAACTTGTGAATGAAGCTGATGATTGATTAAACTGATTGATAGAAATTTGCTCTTCTATAAAAACTCTGAGGCACTCAGATGAAGCATTTCAGCAGAGGGGAGGATCTCTCTGGGCCGTACTACACACACTTCACAAATCCTGCCTTAACAATGTGGTAATAATGATTTAGGAAAAAGCCATTAGAGATGAACAACTTTTAAGTCAATTTTCCTAACTTTCTGCAATTTGACCCCCTGTTCTGTACCTATTAGGGATGTGCATCTTCATCACTGAAGTATTGCCAACAATCCGATGCATTAAAGATACAAATGAAGGAACTACTAATGTGATACAATATGATTCACCCCTATTGTGGCGCAGCGCAAATCAACATGATTTGATTCCGCACAATGCAATTCAATGCAATAATGCATCATTGGAGACACCTCCAACTGCACGAGATTTGGCTGAGGGACCTGGGGAAAATTGGCCACTGATGGCAATGGAGAACTGGAGAAGACAGAGAGCATTTGAGAAGGAGTGTACAAAGGGTAATCGGTCTAAATATAAAATTTACAATTCTAAATAACCTTTTACCGATGCAAAGATGTATCCAGTTTGTACCTGGTGCCCACTTTTTAAATTGGGTCAGTTGCGTCATGAAGTTGAATGCTGGTGCACCGATGCGAGTCAGTCAATCTTACCATCCCTATTACCTATTTCCAAATATAGCACCAGCCTGAGCTGGGTGGAGGTGGAGGAGCCCTGACAGGGCAGACCGTGACAGCTTCGGAATAAAGTTATCTTAGATATCAGCACTATCAGAGAGATGCAGCTGGGACAGTCTTTATGTAGAAACTTATAACAGTTTATTGCTGTATAGAAGGAACAGTCTCAAAAATCTGAGGAAATCCATGAGGTCTACAAATAAATTTTATTGTTGCAAGAACAATTCCAATAACAGCGGATAGGTTTGGGGTGTCACTGGGTGGCAGTGTGGCTTCATACCCTCAGGGTTTTGGATAACTGGAACTGCTTTCACCCTGAGCAGGACTCTCAGTGGACACTGGCGATGCCCCTCTGTGTCCGCAACCTGTCACTTGTAGAACGGCCCGGCTGAGATGACAATGGAACCGTAAGGCTGCCCGTGTTCCACACTCAGTTTTCCTGCCGTCACCAGCTCTACCAAAGCGGAGCAACACTCTCCGTTACTGGTAACTTCCACGCAATTCAGCCGTGTAAATCCTTAATATGCACAAGACTAAGATAGTGCAGTTACCAAACCTTTTCCTCACCTAACAAGGAATAGAAGAACTTGGCTACCTCTCTGCGATCAACAGCAGGAGGCAGCAGCGAGTGGAAGGTCACAGAGCCAAACTCCTCCAGGGGTTCCTGCACCTGTCTGGGAGGATGATGGAGCGTGAGGGTGACACGGTCAGAGAACCCCCGAGATCTAGGGGTCACATGTCCCAGGACAAGAGTGAGAAGACGACAAGAGTTACTCAAGCAGGCCCTCCCCAGTCGCCGTCCACTCCTTGGCCTCTCCTTCTGGGAGGAGCACTCCCTCCTCTCTTATCTCCTCCAGGGAGGTGAGGAGCTCTGCTGCTGGAGACCTTTGTAGGAGGACACAGGGAGTCAGCATCACCTAGGGTCGTCAATTTGACTGTCAGCTAGGCTCATGCTAGGTCACCACGAGGACTAGCTCCTTCCCATAACCGCCAGCCTCCTCCTCCTGTCCCTATGCTCCTCCAGATATCCTGATCTGACTTGGACCTCCATTTTCCCCTTTTTCTTCCTGCTCCCAGCTCTCCCTTACCCTCGACTCACAGACGGGACTGTGTGAGACGTATCCCTGTCTGACACCTCCAGCAACAGCTCGGTCGGTTCTGGAATGGCAGTAACCATAGCAACACTATACTTAGTGACTGGAGTGGAGAGGAAGACTCTCCACGTCCTCGTTGCTTCACTCTGCTGATTAAACCCACTAACCCCCTGCCTCTGCAGCCGGTCACAGCGACAGACACGTAAACAGCAGCGCAGGTCTCACCTGATACATCAGCGGGGACCAGAGCCGGCTCTGCTGCCGCTCGCGGGATCTGGAGACGAGGGAGCAGAGATCAGCCTCTCTCACCTGAGGTGTCACACAGACTGGGAGCTACACTATGGACAGGGGTACGTGGGGCAGACAACAGCCTTCTGGACACAGACCCCCTCACCTCTTCCATCTCTATCTCCCTCTCTTCTAACACCCCCATGACGGCACCCCGTTCCCAGGAAGGCAGGATGTCCGGATGCAGAGCTAGATGGAGAGATGTCCGGATGAATGGTTAATCACACGCTCATAGAACAGCCGTGTGTGGTGTTTGGTCTCTGCTTTACTGAGCAGCACCATCTGGCTGTGATGGATCTTAGATGTTTCTAAAACGCTGTATTGACTCTAATGAGTGTTCCTAGTGCCTTATTCATGTAAGTGCCTGTTTGTAATGTAGAGTGTTCCCTTCTCGAGAGGAGACTGCCCCCCAGTGCATTCCCAAAAGTTACAGAATCCAGGAGGAGATGTTTGGGTTCATTGTGCCTTTCTCCTTTATTTTGGGGGTGTCTAATTAAGGTGTTCACAGAGCCTGGCTTGTGACTCACGTAAGCAGGGGTTGCTGAGAAGCTCTGCTGGGGGCGCTGTTCTCCTCGAGGGCAGCACGATCTCGGGCTGCGGCACACAGATGGTTAGACTCACACACCCAGCCCACAAGGTGTCAGTGACAGTAGGCCCGAGCAGTACGCCGTGGTCTCCACGTTAAGCAAGTCAAGTTAAGGGTGGGTCGCCACATTAAGCTGAGTCAGCGCGCTTGAGCAGTACAGCACGGTCCCCACGTTTAGGCTGAGTCAGCGCGCCCAAGCGGTACAGCACGGTCCCCACGTTAAGGCTGAGTCAGCGCATTACTGCATGTTTAACTCTCACCAGCTGCCTGGTCTCCATCATGGGTGTCGCCATCTGCCTCAGCAGCACCTCCCTAGGGATCTGCATCTGCTCATCCACAAATGGGGGCACCCTCAGCCTGCGCGGGGGTTGCTGTTACACACAGAATGGGCCAGGTCAGGGGACACCCCGGGGTGGAGAGCCAATCCCTCAAGGGGTTACCCAAAACCCTGAGGGTATGAGACCACACTCCCACCCAATGACCCTCCAAAACTACCCGGCTTTGCAGGAGTTATCCAGGCATAACATGGATACACCGCCTCCACCCACCCTTCACTGGCAGTGTTCACAAACCAGGATTTCTTGCTTTGCAGGATAACTTGTTGGATTTAAGGTAGTCTGGGCTAAATGTAAATGAATAAACATAAAAGTACATCCAGCTCAGGCCAAGTAAGAAATCTAGCTTTGTGAAACTTCCCCCTGCTACAGAAACTCCCATCCTTACACGCCTCTCCATCTCTTCTTCTTCTCTTTCTCCCCTTCGGGGCCTCAGCACGGGGATGGGCGAGGCTGCCCTCTCCTCCGGAGCCGGAAGGACTGTCTCCTCAACCTGCAGCTGCGTGCTGTCCTCGTCTGTGACCCTGAGTCTGCCAGAAAGGGGTGCTGCTGTCATTGCTATCTGCAGTGTTTGGCCGTACCCTGACTGTGACAGTGACTCACTGCTCGACGGAAACCCCGGCGATGGGCTGCTCCCTCAGCTCCTCTCGCACAATGTCCCTCCTTTCCTCTGGAAGACAAAGCCCTGCCTTAATGCCTGATTGTCTCTCCCGCCCCTGCTGTCACGTGTCCTGACAGACTAGTGGCAAAATGGACTACTCTCTTGCCCAAAAGACCCCCAATAACCCACCTCAGACTGATAAGCATATGCAGGTTCAAGAATATCAACATGTTCAATATGATTTTGATGATCGGTACGAGCACTGAAGATGCTACATTATAAATATGCCATGAGCTGTGTCTGTGCGGCACGGCAGTGACACAATGTGCTGTTTTTAAGAAAATTCCATCATAAGCCCGGAACGCTGGCCCATCATCCCCATCCCCACTGACCTGTGGGAAAGTCGTCCCGCTGTTCCAGCAGCATGTCGACGATGTCCAGCACCTCTGGCAGCTCCACACCCTCGAACTGCGGGCATGGGAGGGGGTTAGCAGGATGCCGCAGGGAGGGGCTGGGGGGGAGTGAAAAATCGGGGGGGAATTTTTGGGTTGGGGGTTGGTTTGAAAACATGGCAGGGGGGGGGGGTGATAGATTATGAGAAAATGACAGATTGACCA
>JAODKE010000146.1:1632559-1644465 GCA_026779605.1 Mormyrus hasselquistii
TTAGCAGGATAACCAGTTAGAAGGGTGGATGATGGATGGATGATGTTAGGATCATGAGATGGGTGGATTGTTGATGGGTGGTATAATAAAGTGATGACTGTTCTGTTTCCGTCTTCCTTCTCTATCAATTGCAGTGATAATTTACATGTGCCCATGTAACCAAAAGGCATTGCTTGGCTTGTCAACATTTAAGAGGCAGCAGTGATGGACTGGGGGTCCCTCAGTGTGATTGTATTTGGAGGGGGTACTGAGTAGTATTCTGTTGACACATGTATTGACACAGAAAATGTATAAATGTGTAATATCATTAATGTATCGACCTGGGCTTCTTAGATTTTGGTCAATGTTTTTGTCATGAATTGTATTCTTTAATAATTAAAACTGCTTATTTTCAACTCAGCCGTTGTCGTTATTCTCAGGGCTGATGAAATGTTACTGAGGGTACCAGCATGCAAACAGTGTGACCTTTAGCGCAAAGTGGAAAAAGATAAAGGGTAAAGGAGGAGGGAAAGAGAAGTCAAAAAAGACAGAAGAACGTCTTCTTATGAAGCAATTCGGATGTTTCATGCTACATCTGTTTATTTAGAATTTAATGTAGTGAAAAACTGTAATAACTAATTTGAATAATATTCATGTTTCTTTGTAACATTATTCCAAGCTAAATAAATTATAATAGAGCAATTTCTTAAGCTATTTACAGGGTTTTTAAGTGTACATGACAGTGATACACACATACAACATACAGCAATGACATAAAGTAATATGATTGCATTCACAATATTTGTGGAACCGGTCAAAAGCAACAAGGGAAACATTTATGACAAATATTGTGACTGTATCTTCAGTATGGAACTTTTAAAAAATGTGACACATATGCTCATGTAAAATATTTCAAATACATTTTAAAATATTGATTCCATGTCTTTTATTGTGGCACTCAAAGGTCTTGTAATTACCTATGATAACAGAACCTGTGTAATTCATACAAATAGAGGTATAAAACAATTTTAAATAAATAAAAATCATATCTAATTAATATAATTTTCTAGTATCATAACAGGATAACGTAAATAATTAGTGGAATAATCAATAATAAATGTAATATAATACATTAAATATATATAATCAGTAAGTACAGATAGATAAAATTTCATGAACTGATAAACCAACAACTTATTTACAACACACAATACTGAGGCATGAGATTTGCATTAAAACTCATCCATTCTTGAAATTCAAGAAGAAAATCAAAGTACGGCAGTAGGCATATGAGGCTGAGTACAATAACCAACTACTGACAGGACATGCCGTTATACTCCTCTGTCCCCCAGATTGTCTTCGGAGGTGGGGATACGGAGTATTTTTCATGAGCACGGAGCACGGAACATATGGGGTATCGTTAAGAATGCAGTGATGAACAAAAAACACAATAACGAAATAATTCGATCAAACCCATGAAACGTTATAAATAAAAACCAGAGTTGTTTCCGTATATTTATTAACAAAGGGTTATATTTGAGTTTTTCAAAAACAAAAAGCCAAGTGCACCCCCTTTTGTATTTCATTGTAGAATAATATAGTGTATTCATTTTGAGACAAGTGTCTGAAATCAAGTTTGCAGAAACTTGTTTTCGATCGACCTCATTGTCTTTCCAGTGCACGTACGCGCAGTTTTTTTGTTGACACCTACGATTGTGGTTTAAGAGCAAACGATATTGTTTGCTATGAGTGCCCACCCGGTCTGAGAAACGGATGCCTTTCTGTGGGTAAGGGGCTGTGTATTTTTCCATTGTAACGAAAACATGCACAGACTCAATTCGACTTTCTACCACCAGAAGTCCACAAGCACGCAAAGGTCACGGCGACTCATACGTCAGCACTTCTTGTACTGCAGCGGTAGAATTTGGACTTCCAGTGAACCATAACATGTTCAGGATTCACTGCCTTTTAATTTGCCCTTTCGGTGAGTTCCTGGTCACATGCAACGTTTGAAAATGATGCAAAACGTATTTTTTATGCAAAATGTATTTTTCAGAGTACTATCTAATGCGCGTATCTTAAGAGGCGTGTGTGTTGTGTAAACCGGCAATGTTTTTTTTTTTTTTTTTTTAATCAGTGAAGCAGAAGTCCAAACCGGTCATATATCTGACATGATTATTTCTGTTTTCCACAGTTTTCTATGCCTGTGGTGAAGTGGATCGCTTCCTCTCGCCCGGGGACAATGTTGAACTGTCCTGTGATTGTTCTGAAAAGGTGGCTTGTCAAGTACAGCACCTCCGCTGGATCCGGTTTACACCGAACCGATCGATGGAAATTATTAATACTGGCAACAAAACAAATAATTCCCGGTTCTGCGTGAAACAGAATGTCATGAAAATAACTAATATGAAATCGGAGGATTCTGGTCGTTATTACTGTGTAGAGCACAGCTATAGCTACCTGAGCTTCATGGATAACGGGACCGTCGTGCAAGTCGGGGGTAAGTAAAAAATCACGACAGTACCAAAATGGTGCTTTAAACATGCATTTAACATAAAAACTATAGTCGAGATTCGGAGTTTGGGGGCGGTATGGGTGGCGGACTATGTGTCGTATAAATAATGGAAAATAATGTGAATATCACACTAGAACAGCAACATAATGTATAGAACGCAGGGAAAACATATAAATGAAATCGGTCGGGTTTTTAGAGGTTGTGTCTTTTTGTCTGTTTTGTTCTATATGATTCCGACCATCATTGGTTTTTCATGAACATAACGCGCGAAAAGGAAAAAGGAGAATAAAGAGCTATAAACTGGAGAGTCGATATAAGCCGTAGAACGTGTAAATATGAATGTTTTTACAGAAATATGTATCGAAGTGTTGCAGACTTAATACGGTGCGATTCATATTGCCAGAATATTGCCAGAAATCCTGGATCGAGAAAATATAATTTATGCGAAATTAAAACGTGATCGTATGGATGCTTAAATCTAAATGAATATTTAGATTGTGCCATAAAAAAGCTACAGAAAAAACGGATATGTCTAGAGGTATAAATGTAAGGAAAAATACAACCGGGATTATTTACCTAAATTGCTATAAAAATGAATTTGAAAATATCGCCAATGAACATACTCATAAAAGCCACGTAAAAAAGGAGAATGAGATTTACTATGGCACAAAGTCACCCGGTAAGAAGAGGAAATTTAACTGCAAATATCTAAAAAATTAACTGCGAAAATAAAATTCGATAAAAAAAAAAAAAAAACAGTTAATGATTCAATTATAAAAAATAAAGATGCGGTGAGCACAAATATGCAAAAACAGCACAGCATTTGAGTCAATCTGACCCCTTAAACTAAGAGGAACTTGTGGTTCTTTTATTTTTTTATACATAACATGATATCAGATTTCTTTTATATCTATGTTATATCCAAATTTAAATGTAAATTAGGAAAATGTAACTTAATCAACCTAATCAAATTCAAAGAGAAACTAACATTCTCCAGCATTGCTGTTTTGTGGGGAGCAATCCAATAATAGTCATAACAGAATAACTAATAATTTGATAGCTAATGCAATTCAGAACTGCATGTCTAAGATAAAACGATAAAATCACAATATAAATGTAAGGATCTCTAAGGGTGGGAATTCACAAAGGAAGCTAGATTTAGATAAAAATCGAAATAAATGTCATGAAATATCAAGAAATGCCACAATGAAGATTATTACTTTCTTCATTCGTATTGCTTTTCAGATGTTTGGACTAACGAAAGTAAGTTATTGATTATGAAGGATGAATCCGGAAATCAAACCGAAAAAGGGAGCAGGTTACAGTGTGTAGCGACCGGCCTGGTTTCCCCCTGGGTCAACGTCACCTGGCGTTTCTCTGGGACGTATGGAGAAAGCACCGTCTTAGGCCAGACCTGGTCATTTATGGAACCTTCGGGAAAGTGAGTCTTAAACTTCATTTATTCAGTAGCTAAATCTGCTCCGTTAGCCAATAGGAATACGCCTTTGTAACTGAGCTAACATAATTTATGCGCTCGAGTTCGGTAATCATGCATGAATCTTGAAATATTATTTGAAAATATTTAATATGTAAAATAGTTTTAGGAAAAAAGTAAAAAGAAACAAATGCAAACTGAAACTCGTTCTTTTAGCCTCAATAGGAGCTTAAATCACTTTGTTAAAATATACAGCTGTATATGTTAGCAAAAAAATGCATTTTTTCATCCAGCATTAAATAATTGCACAATTGAATTTGCGCTTTATTATTCATGTATTTTATATACTCATTTTAGAAATGACATAAAAACATAAGAAACTTACAAACAAGAGGGGGGCATTCGGCCCATCAAGCTCGTTTAGTGTGAACTTAACTAATAGCTCAGAGTTGTTAAAATCTTATCTAACTCTGATTTAAAGGAACCCATTGTTTTAGCTTCCGCTACACTAGCAGGAAGACTATTCCATACTCTAACTACACGCTGTGTTCCGCAAATTTGTTTTAAAATGTTCTCCCGCTAATTTCCACTTACGGCTACGGGTTCTAGTATTTGAACTATTATTAAATTCCATTATATAATATTATAATAATATTAAAATATTTTAATTCGCAGTTATTTCATACATTAATTGATATGCCACCCAAGTATTTGGATTCCAAGTAATCCTGTGAATTTACATTCCTTAACTGACGACCTAGCAAGTAGAAGTAATCACATAGCCACACTGACTTCATCATTAGTTTCTGTTGAGCAACAGGAATCCATGACACATATTGTATTAACTCATACATGAAATCCTCATGAGTCATGAGTATTTAAGCATTACTTAGGCATGTGATTTACACCCTTATTAAAAAGGCAGTGAATGTTTCCTCCAAACAGCTTTAAAAAGGATTCACACCAAGCGCTGATTTGTGTCCATGTCTTTTTTGCAGATACTGTGTCATTAGTGAACTCGTACCACGAGGAGATGGTGCCCCTCTGAATGACGATGTGCTGGATGAGATGGGGGTCTGGTGGTGTGAACTCCAAACTGGCAAGAACAGCAGTGTGAAGAGCCAGCTCTTTGGCCACCAGACACGCTCAGGTGAACACCTGTGTGCTCACTACACTGCTCCCGAATGCTGCACACTTTCTGGCAGATTATTCAATTCACTTAAACGAGTAACATTCTGATGAAATTTCATCAAGCCTATAACCTTCTGGTCACAGACACAGGTCTCTACTTTTGAATGTCTTGGCCCCGCCCATTCAGCGTGCCCCTGATTAGTGCATTCCGTATAAAAAGGGCACTTTGACGTCACTTGAGCATGTGCTTGGTGCTGGAGTGACTGCTTCCACTGTTTCTTTTTGGCACCTGGGGCTCGGTTTTGATTTTTTTGTTTTGGTTTGATGTTTGAAATTTGCAGGATCGTCCCATGTGCCGTCCACCTCCTGGATGGGTGGTCACATACTCCAACTTGTTACCAGTGCCCCCCCTGAATTTGTTGCTGGATTTTTGGCTGTTGTAGAGGGATTTAGAAGTCAAGACAAGCTGCTGCCATTTTTGCTTCTGCACATTTTTACTTCCATGTTTGCTATTGTTGTTCTTCTTTTAAATTTATCTTTTATTGTTTAGTGGTATCAGCATTGCGTATTTTAACGGTGTCCGTGATTTGCAAAGTTTTACTGGATTTTGATTTGTTTTAACTCATGTCCCGAGTAGTTAAGCCTGACTGAGGCCCTATGTTGCCTGTTAGCTGGGCTGTCAGTCTGACGGGAGAAGGATGGACACCATTCAATTATAGCGCTGTGTACTTTTTTAAGTGCCTGCTAAATTTTCTTTTTTTTGGTCAGATCTCGCTAGTTAATCTTCTTTTCCACCTTCCTACTAGTCAGATCCCACCCGTTAACTCTCTTTTGCTGGGGTTTGGATCAACGTGAGCCGTTAAAGGCTGGTCCCTAGAGGGGCTAAATTTGTTGTTTTATATAATTGCTGTTTACATTTATAGTATCATTTTGTATTAATAAATTATATTTGGCACGAATCTGCCTGTATTGGGAAACAAACCTGTGTGACATACTGGGTTACTTTAATAGTGGGTAAATTTCCCCAGGTGGAAGTTTCTGGGTAGTTCCTGGTACTGTAGTTGCACCGGCATGCTTTTGTCCACACACCACACAAGCATTTTGGAGTATGTCCTAACAATATTGTTTATGGGTTTCAGAGTGGTGCATTCCGGTCATCTCCACTCTGTTGGTACTGTGCGTTTTGTGTGTGTCCCTTACAAGCATTATCTGCTTTAATCTTCTCCATCGGTCACCAGGTAAGATGCAGTGTCATGTGCCCCCCCCCCCCCCAAAATGGCTGCTTGGCAAAGCTGCAGTCCCACACCCCTGAAAGCCAGTTAGACTGTTTTTTCTTGTTGATTGCTGTTCTTGATAAGGTGCACACAGAGGCAACAAGCTAACATAAACTTACTAGATAATAATATAAAACTGAATCATGGGCATGGATTTCTTGGAATAGATTTTTACATGTTTGCAATAATTTAAAAATATATTTATGTTATTATAATATTTATACTTGTTTTCTGAGTTTTTTTTTTTATATAAATACAACTAGGACACAGAAAGACATTGTCAATCATAAGAATTAACTTCTGTTACAGATTCAGTCCCTCGGGAAACATTGCCTTCACCTTCACATGATTCAGTGAGTATTTCATTTTATTTCTTGTAGTGTTTTAACTTCTATTGCTGTGTTCATTACAACAATTGATATGTACTGATTTCAGAGAGATGTCTACACTGACGTGACCTACACTCACCTGGATTTTAAGAAAGCATCGCAAAATGGGAGAAGACATGCAGAAAAGGGACGGAGTAGGAAAGAGGACAGATTGGTGTACAGTGAAGTCAGATATAATCGTTAAGATTAAATAAACACTCAAATAATGCGAATATAAACAGAGAAATGCTTCCTAAATTAAAGAATGTGTCATTTCAATAAATATGTATATTTTATAGCAACGAATATAAATTATAAATGTAACTGTCTCGAGAGGAATGTACATGTGATTATTAATGTGTGTCTGTCTATGGAATAAATAATACATTTATCGCTGCATGGCTGTCATAAACTTGTTTTGTGTATTCTGTCCATATGCAATACTGTATTTTGTTCTGATAATACATATACATTGTATAATAAGACCCATGGAAAGTATGTTAGTATAAATACTCTTAAATATTGTGATATACTAAAAATGTATCCAAAATCGCAATGTTGTATACTATTAGCCTTCTTTACAAAAACTAATTATAACCGTTTATCTCTGCCGTACCGCATGAAAACACTACAAAGCGACTCGGTTGTAAACCGCGACACGCCTGCTCAGGTTAGCCGGTTACTTTAGGCACGCGGGCTCCGCCCACCCTGCTTGCCGTGCGTCACACGCGCTCGCAGCGTGTGCTTCGTTTCCGTTAACGGGGGCGCGCTCGTCGCCGAGGAAGAGGACATGAGAGCGTGAACGCGCGAAAGAGAAGGTGGGGAAGCTCGACAGCAGCGTATTCTAACACAGGGACCGAGAGAGAAACGTCAGCACGGATTTCCTTTGGGATAAAAGAACAGGCCTCGCCGCTAAAACGGTAAAATAGCACGAAAAGCGCCCGGCCGTCGCGTTTCTTTAGGCGGCTGACGCTCTCACGGGCGAGGCCGCGTCGGGGCCGTGTGCATCCCTTTTTCCGAGCTGCCTCTAGCTGTATCGCGGCCGGGTCCCCCCCTCCTCCTCGGGCCGGCCGCAGCTGGCGGACTCGCCCCCGGAGCCGTTTCTCAGCTCGCCAGCCAGTAAGATGGCGGTCGCTGGGGTGCGCAGCGCCGTTTGGATGTCGGGTATAAAATGGCGGTCGTGAGATTTTCGACTGTCACCCATTAATCCGAGAATGTGCTGCGTTTCCCCGCCGATATTCGCCCGGCATTGCGTATTCATTTAGCTGATATTTCCTGCCTTTTGTCGCTGTCTGGCAGCAGTTTTAGTGGTTGATGCGCGCATGTAGTCGAGGGCTAATGGCTCCTTGGGGTGCAGTTTCATTTGGATTCTGCGGAAAAGCAGCTGCCGTCCAGTACGGCCCAGACCCACTCAGCCCTCCATACCATCCGACAGCCGTTCTGGCAGGCTGGGCCGCCGACAGCCCGGAGCTTTGGGCCCGCGGCCTCTGGGCAGTAAAATTTCATCAATACTGACCCGTTAACTGCCAGTGTTCCGGGCAGAACTGGGCCGAAGTTAGGTACTTTGTACCGCCAGCTGTAATATTAAAGGATAACTTCGATTCAGACTGTTTTAAGACGATTAGCCGGTTCGGATAGCGTCTGGCTGCCACCCAGCGGATGGTTTAACCGCCCCAAAGCGATGTCAGCCAGCTAACGCTTTGCATTTTTTTGCAGCATCCCCACCAGCAGCATCAGGTTGTGTTAAGGTGTGGGTTTGCTGTGGGATCATGGAGTCTAGGCGGCATCAGGGAAAATGTATTTTTTGATCTTTGCCTTAAGTTTAAGGCAAGCTTACATTCCATATGATCCTGCAAGACAAGAACAAGTATTTACATAATTTAGGAAATGTATTGTGCGTGTATATCTAAATATTATATAAAAATTTGATTTTTATGTTTAGTGTAACTGGCTAGTCAGGATATGTGATTTGGTAGAACTTATTTGCCCCTTCTCTGTATTTTGGGGGGTTTGCATTTCATGTAGTTGTACTGTGTTACTCTGAAATCCTCTGGACAGTTGTAAGACTGTCTGGTGAGATGTGGGTGGTGAACTAGTGTGAAAGGTGGATGCACACCCCCCCCCCCCCACCTTTGTCTTGTGGTCTCTGCTGTGTGTGCTTTAACCACCTGGTCTTTCCCCCTGTAACACACTTGTATGAATTCCTAATGTCAGGACAAACATTTTACATGTGTTTGTTTATTGTCGTTGTATGATTTTGGGTTTTCAGGCATGTGTTGGCTTTGGTATGAGGCTGACCGACAGATTTTTGTTTTCCTGTATTCATATAGTTTTGCTAGTTTCTTTTAAAGTGCTTGTTGGTTGCATTTTTAATGTTATGAATATGTTCTACACCAAAGGCCTCAACCACTCTGCCCTCTGATGGCTCTATCCCCTTCTCCTTGTCACCCCGGCTCAGATGCCTCACTCACGGCGGTACCCATCCTCGGAGCGGGCCAGTCGGAGCAGTTACCAGGACCGGTACCGGGCCCGCAGGCACCGTCGGAGGCGTACCCCATCCCCGTCGTCCAGTAGCGAGCGGGAACGGGACAGGCGAGGCGGAGGCCACCGGCACGAGGGCAGCTACCTGCGCTCCAGGAGGTGTGTCAACCGCCTCCAGCCGTGAGAAGCGCAGTGCGCCATGGCGGTCCACTTCTGATGTGCGTCCCCTTCCCCCGAAGCTATGAGAGCCGCTCGTCGGACCGCAGGATGTACGAGCGGCGCTACTGCGAGGGCTACCGGCGTCTCGCCTACAGCCGCGAGCGGGAGCGCCAGCGAGGGGCCGCCGCCGCTGACAGCTTCTACACGCATGCTGACTTCGCCCCGCGCCCCTACGACTTCCGGCGCGACCGCGAGAGGGAGCGTAACCGGGAGCGCGAGGACTCGTACGGCCCGAAGGGTAGCAGGCGTAAGCACAAACGAAGGAGGCGTAGAACCAGGTCCTATAGCGCGTCCTCATCGGTGAGTACGGACCCTCCCTTGTGTGTGTATCTCCCCTCCCTACCCCGTATTTCCTTTTCAGTTCCCCTCCCCACCCCTCAGGGCCTCTCCCTCTAACATTCTCTTATCCTCAGCTCCCGGACTTGGTAAGTAGGCAAAACTTTTACCTAATGATATTAGTGAAGTCCTTTTAACTGCTGTAGCGGACAGCTCCTTTGAAATCTGGAGGGCGGCTGTCATGGTTACCACTCGCCTGCCCAGACACCAGTTGTTCTATAGCGCCGCCTAGCATTGGCCACGTTTCGGGGCAGTGGCGCATATTGCGCTGGCTGCAGCCTGGCCTGCGCTGTGCGATGGGGGTGGTTGACATCACACATGTCGGAGGAGGTGTGTGCTTAGTCCTGCCCCTCATTAGCTCACAAGATTAAGGGGGAAGTATGGTGCTAATTAATGTAAATTCAGGGCATGATCACCCATTCTAAATTGGACCTGGAAGAAAAATTTTGAAAACATAAATTCTTAACTTTTTTTATTTTAAAAACGTTGCCTTATTCTCTCTGTATGGGTACCGCTTTGAAGGTATTGTCAGCCTGAATTGAAGTCGTCTGCCCACCCTGGTGAATTCATTTTACCTTTTGAACCTGTGTAGTGAATGACCTAAGCTCCAGCCTCCTCTTAAGTGTTAAATTAGCTATGATTTGTCTTTCACTCATTTGTTACCACAAATGACTGGTATTGACAGTACTGTACAATTTACATCTAGGGCTTGGAAACTTTTTTTCTGATTATGTTATTAAATACAGCAAGTTTAAGTGCGTTGCAGAATCATTTAATGGTTTGTCCATTCTTTGAAGATAAAGTTCTTTGGTGATGGTTTTTTTTTTATATAAAAAAAAAACGAAACTCCTTGCGGTGAAGTTGTTGGTGCGGTGAAGTTGTTGATGTGGTACGCTCAGATGCTGCTTTTAGCTCTAGCTGTGATTCTACTTACTGTATCTATTAAATCTTCTAAAGTCACAATCTATGCATGTCTGCAGATTCATGCTATTTGTACAGGATATCCAAATGTTGACATGTAAACTCTTTATGTATTGGTTGTTTAGTTGGCTTTGTCATGTATGTGATCTGTGGCCTGTAAACTTTAAACTTTGCTAGCGGTTGGGCGCTGGTGATTGGGGTCAGGCCTCCCGACAGCCGCTCAGGTGTGGATCGGGGAGGTTAATCCCAGGAGTCCAACTGGGCAGCCTGGGACAGAAATGAAATTGTGCCCTGATAACGTTTGTGTGTTTGTGGGCGCAGCTGAGCTTTAGGGGGCTTATTTCTGCTTTTGGAAGGTGTTCCTCACAGGACGGCTGGGTGCCTTCATGAGACTGCAGACCTACAGGGGGGCGGTGGTTTGCAATGGTTAGTGCTTAGTTTTGCCTATTTGAAGTCCACCCTAATGTTTTGCGATAAGGCCTTAATGATCAATTTTTGTACCTTTTTCTCCCCCCCACCGAGTCAGGTCTCTGCAGATCATACCTAGATCCCGGGGGGCTGAATGTGGGGCAGAGTGGTAGCAGGGAGGGGTGAGGTTCATGGAGACTGGTGGGAGAAACCGGACCCCAGCCAGTCCGTTCTTGAAATTTTGATTGGCAACCTGGCTTTTCCCCGGAGAGTCGTGATCAGAGTTTATTAATAGTCTTTCTCAGGGCTCCCCCGGCTTGCTTCAGCTCCCGCGTGCTCCCCAAATGCCTCCTCGCCCGTGCAGCCTGCCTGCCTTCTCTCGCTCCCCTGCTCTAGTGCTCTGTCTCAGAGCCCTGGGCAGAGTAGGGCTGTGTTCCATCTGTTATTCCTGCCTGAGTTGCTTCAGTTTGTGCCTGTCTGTGAGTACCTGCCACCTCGGCATACCGTGCTCCACTCCGCCTGTCTTGAGTGCGTCCCTCCTCCGTCGGTCTCTCTGTCACGGCCCTCTCCTTGGCTGTGTCTCTGCAGTGTCCCGGGTAACTCCACAGCCCTTTTTCTAAGGATCCCATCCATTAACACTCGCCCGTTAATCTGTGTTTATTTTGGTAGTGATCGGAAAGCAGGGTGACCGGACTGTAGCCGTCATGCAGGGGAGACTTGATCTGGGAGGACACGGGGCCTTGTGCAAGTCGTATTTTTACAGTACTGTCAATCCAGTGAGGTGGGAGCGTAAGGTGATATGTGAGCACACCAACCCGGTCTCTGTGCCGTCCTCTGTC
>JAODKE010000146.1:1664666-1677789 GCA_026779605.1 Mormyrus hasselquistii
TTTTTTTCATTAGGGGTTTTGTGAGCCGCACTTCGTTTGGTTCCTCACCAAGGACCAGTTTGCCTTGGGTGACCCTACCAGGGGCATAAAGCCCCGGGCAACTCCTGGGATCATTGAAACATGCAAACCCCTCCACCACGATAAGGTGTCAGCTCCTGGAGAGGTGGTTTTAGTTTCTGTAAGATTACACTTGACCCTTATGATCCCAACAGCACACATCAAAATGACAAAATTAAAGTCACTTTGTGAGTATCAATTCATTGTGTTCTCTCTCCTTCTTCCACAGCACGTGTTAGACGGTACTTGGAGGCCATGTCTCACCCAGACTCCTTCATCCAGCATCAGCAGCTTGACGCCTCCATGGCTGACACCTTCCTGGAGCATCTCTGCTTGTTGGACATTGACCAGGAGCCAATCACTGCCCGCAACACAAGCATCATCTGCACCATTGGTGGGGATGACCTTCCAAAGATCTTTGAGCTGTCGTTTGACTGAGACATTTATATCTTCCCGGTCCTGGGTTTTGGGTTTTACTCTGAGGGGTATTGGATTCCTGTTTGTCTAGTTCATTGGTTCCTAAAGTTTTCAGTCCATGAGCCCTGAAGTAACAGTGGCAGAGACTCACAATCTCCATTTTTGATTTTGTTGAATGGAGGGTGGGGTCCTCTGGGAAGATTCAACCTCTCTGGGTGATAAGTAGACTTATTGCAATTGATGAGGTGAGAGTTACAATGGACTTTTTTTTCACATTTCTACATTTTTGTTAACATACTCTGGAAGTCATCTCATGACCCCTCCGGGGGTCTTGGCCACCATTTTGGAAACCTCTGGCCTAGTTACCTAGATTATTTTAATAATAAATCAAATTGGTCTGTCAGTGATGCACTTTCATTCGCTCCTTAACCTCCTGATCATCATCTCCATATCCGCCTCCTCTGCTTTTCTCCCACAGGTCCAGCTTCCCAATCTGTGCCGAAACTCCAGGAGATGGTGAAGGCTGGGATGAACATTGCGAGGCTCAACTTCTCACATGGCTCTCATGAGGTTGGCTTGTGGTCTTTCTAGGGAAATCAGTGAATATGTTTCTCCCTGTTGTTCTAACCATCTTGCCCTTCCGTCAGTACCATAGATTAACGATCAAGAACATCAGGGAAGCTATGGAGACCCTGACCTCAGACCCTCTGTACTACCGTCCTGTTGCCATCGCACTTGACACCAAAGGTCCAGAGATACGTACCGGGCTCGTTAGAGGCGTAAGTCAAGGTTTTGGAAGTATTATTGGGTCATTTAACTTTAAACAGTTGACTTTTCGACATCATCAGAGGAATTTATGAAGAGTTTATGTGCTTAAGAAATAGTCAATGTATTTCACCAATTTGATGAAAATTGGTTCAAATTGAGCTGGAAAAGCCCATACATTACGTAAGACATTATATAGTAGAAAAATAAATGAGCAAAGCCTGGTACATTATTTACCATAGCAAAGTGCCATAAATTCTCTACTCTGAGTGCCTCTCAAGGTGTGCCTGTGGATGTAGTGTCTGCAGGTCAGTCCTCTCCTGGTCTGTCTCCTAGCATTACCCAGGAGCCGCTTCATTCCCCATGATTCATTTACCCTGTGGCATGTTTCATATAACAGGCAATCCCCTCCTTTATAGCTTGTCTTCCTGTGTAAAATGCTGTCAACTCTGTACGTTTACATACGCAGCGACCCGATGATGAGGTGGAGCTGAGGAAGGGGGAGCTGGTGCGGATGGTGACGGCGGGGACCGACAGGGACAAGACAGATGGGAAGATCATTTGGGTCGATTACCCTGGTCTGCCCCGTGTCGTCAAGAAGGGTGGAAGGATCTTTATTGATGACGGACTCATTGGGCTGAAAATTCTGGAGATAGGTACAAGTTAGATGTCTTTCACACTTACACAAATAGACTCTATGGCTTCCTTTTCCCTGAATAGTACCTAGTACAGGTTTACCTTGCCTCTGCTCCTGTTATGAACAGGTTTTCAGTGTTGCTATTCCTGTCCTGATCCAGCACCTGTACCATCTGCATCATGGTTTTTGATGATAATGCTAATTAATGTGTGTATGTGCTCTGTCTCTCGTGCCAAACGCTTTGATCTTGTGCCTCAGGGTCAGACTGGGTACAGGCCCAGGTGGAGAGCGGAGGTGTGCTCTGTAGCAGAAAGGGGGTGAACCTTCCCGGGGCGGAGATGGTGGACCTGCCAGCAGTGGGTCTGCAGGACGAGGCCGACCTGCGCTTTGGGGTGGCGCAGGGCATTGACATGGTGTTTGCCAGCTTCATCCGCTGTGCAGAGGATGTGCGGGCCGTGAGGCGGGCCCTTGGCGAACAGGGCCAAGACATCAAGGTAGTCAGCAAGGTGGAGAGTCGTCAGGGCGTCCGCAAGTGAGTCTGCCAGTGTGTCCGTCTTCCTACTGCCAGTCTAGTGATGGCAGACTGACTCTGCTTTTCTTCCTCTCTATGTCTCCGTATCTAGTGGGGTGGTGTATGGCTTACCAGGTTAAGTTGTTGTACCTTTCATCATGTACCTGCCTGTTTGAATCCTGTGGTTATACAGTGATTTCACTGTTATTCTTTAACCCCAGTTGCTCCTCTGACTGACTGACCCTGCTTTCTCAGTGTATGTTGCTTTGGATAATAGCTTCTGCCAAATGAGTGAAATTAACTCTTCATATCTCAATCTCTCTATCTTTCAGTGCGAGTCAGTATTGCTCAGTGTGACCATGTCAGTCTTCCCTTCTTGGCCCTTATCTCTCCTCCTCTTTCTTTCTTTCTCTTTCTGGCATTCCTCTCATGAGTCATTGGGACCATGATGTAACAAAAAGTGTCTGCCGTCTCTGTTTACAAACAGCCTGAGTTTCTCTGTCCTTGTGAGTCTTTTGTCTCCTTTGTGTCCAGCCTCCTCTGCCCAGCAGCCTCTCTGTCACAGTTCACCACTATCCTTCTGCGTCTCTTTGCACAGGTGTCTCACCCTGTGGCATTTTAAAATGGTGGAGAAAGCAGCTTGATCATTCGCAGCGACATCAAAAAAAGCTCTACGTCCTTGTGCTGGCTATGGAGTTTGTCTCTGTCTGCCTTCACTTTGCTCTCTGTCCTTGCTTATTTAATAACGATTGATGCTAGTGAGGAACAAGCTTCCAGCCACATATTCATGTTAAGTGCACCTCCCCCCCACCCCCCATGCCCAGCTTTGATGAGATCCTTGCAGAAAGCGACGGCGTGATGGTGGCTCGTGGAGACTTGGGCATAGAGATCCCTGCTGAGAAGGTCTTCATTGCCCAGAAGATGATGATTGGCCGGTGCAACTCGGTGGGGAAGCCTGTCATCTGTGCGACTCAGGTTGGAGATCCACCACACACACACACACAAACTTGCAGAGACGTATACTCACAGACACAGAGACACAGACAAATATACTCACACTCATACCACACAGACATACCCCTGTCTCCTTCCCAGTTGTGCTTGGACATGGGTACCAGCAATTAACAAGGCTTTGAAATTAGTGCAAACGTCACCCCGGGGGTGGGGGGTAGCTCTGGTTTTCCCTGTAATCCCTCCTTGGAGCTGCTGGCGCTGAGCCAGGCTTGCGCAGGCCTGTTCCTGCCCTCCTCCCTTCCCTCGCTCCTTTGCTCGTTCGTGCACATGCTTAGCCTCTCCTGAGATGGCGGGAGATAGCGTGAGAACATCGGGACAGCCTTCCTCTTCAGCTCCCGGGTGCGCGTGGGTTTGAAGGGAACCTCTGACGGGAAGATGTGAGAGAATTCTCGGGGCGTGCCTCCTTAACTTGCTCCCAGAGTCTTCCTCTCTCTTCTTCTCTCTCACACATCTTCCCTCCTTTCCAGAACAGCGAAACAAATTCATGACAGCATCTTGTTTTCATTGCTACAGTTTCTGTCCTGTTACACTGTCAGAATACTGTTGATACATGACTCAGTCCTTCTCTGTCCCCAGGAAATATCACTTCATGTTTACTGTTAAATGCGTCTTCCCGGTTGCTTCCAGGCTCAGCCGTCGCTCACCACTGCAGACTGACACGAAATCTGTAATTTAATTTCATGTATTTTGACCCTAATGATACAGGTTTCCAGTGTGTTTAAGTGCTATTCATCATTGTAAATATTGCAAATCTTTCTTTGTGACTTTACAATCACACTCTTGCATACTGTACTAATTAATTGTGTTTTCTCCCCAGTCTTTATTGCTCCATTCCTTCATTTAGGGATAATTTTCCTTTAAGAAAACAGACACCCCTCACAGTGACATCACGGTCTGGGTGTGACATCATCAGTTTAATTTTACATTTTTTGCAGTGCACAGCTGAATAGGTGTCAGCATCACTCGTTTTTGTGTCTTTTCAATATTTCCTCATGTCAGCCTGCCAGTTTGTCATGTGCATTCGACCCTGTGAGAGATTTCATTTCAGGAAGTGTGTGACGTGTAGGTATAAACGCTTTGCCTGTTTCTCATTAATCTGCCTTGTTCTCCAGCCTTCAGAAAGCTATGACTAATTTAGGATCCAGATATATGACCCCCTAATTGTCACCTTTCTACTCTGTTATGCTCCATTCAACCACGTTAGATAGGTATCCTCCATTCGTCCGTCCGTCCATCCATCCATCCATCCATCCATCCATCCATCCATTCATCTAACTGCTTATCTTATTCAAGGTCACAGGAAGCCTATGATTTTAGATGAATGTCTTTCATTTATAATTTAGTAATACCAAACGTTCTGCAAGTTTTTTTGATGACTTCTAAAGATATATGCTTTAAAGCTTAGAAAATTGATGGATATTTTCATTCTTTGTTAAAACTTCGTTCATCTATCCAACTACGTCACCTCAGACGGTGCGGTCCGGAGCCTGTCTCAGCGGCACAGGACAGGAGGCTTGGTGACTCCTTGAGATTGTGCAGTGTGTGTCTTTAACAGGGTGGAAATATATCATGCTTCATGGTGAAAGATCTACCTTAAGTACCTGAGTTTCACCATCCCTTTTTTGAAATAAATTTTTTGTTTAATATCACGTACGTTTAATCGTTAATAATTTGCTCAAAAAGTTGCCACTTAATTGAAATGACCCACGTTGAATGAGTGAATGAGAAGATGGATGTGTTAAGTCTTCTTCTCTCATCCCATTGTCCATCTTTGTCTGAATTGTGCCTTAGATGCTGGAGAGCATGGTGCATCACCCCCGTCCAACCCGGGCAGAGGGCAGCGATGTGGCCAATGCCGTGCTGGATGGGGCAGACTGCTTAATGCTGTCAGCGGAGACTGCCAAAGGACGCCACCCAGTGGAAGCTGTGGCAATGATGCACTCGGTGTGTGTGTGTGTGTGTGTGTGTGTGTGTGTGTGTGTGTGTGTGTGTGTCTGTGTGTGTGTGTGTGTCTGCATGTGCTTGTGTGAACCCTTCAGCAGAAGGGAAGGGTGTGGCTTTGTATGTAATAGAGACTCCTCTGTAAAGGTAGCTTTGATGTTGCTTGAGCTTTTTGCCTTTAGCTACTTAGCTAATTCCCATGGCTGTGTCATCCATCCACCATGACCAGCCAGCACTTGCTCCTAAAAGTTCCACCCATTCTCTTGCAAAGCCACTTCTGCATCACACAAGCTCCATCCATAATATTGCAAAGCCACGCCCAACACAAGCCCAACCTATCATCTTGCAAAGCCATGCCCCCACCACAAGAAGCTCCGCCCAGCCTCTAGCAAAGCCATGCCCACTTTGACACAAGCTCTGGCCACCCTGTCACACACGCAGATCTGTCGGGAAGCGGAGGCTGCCATCTTCCACCAGCAGCTTTTTGAGGAGCTCCGCCGCCTGACGCCGCTCAGCTCTGACCCCACAGAGGTGATAGCTATTGGGGCCGTCGAGTCTTCCTTCAAGTGCTGCGCTGGTGCTATTGTCGTGCTCACCACCAGCGGCAGGTAGGGGTGCCCTTGAGCTCCCTATGTCCCTATCAAGGCCTTCCCATCCCTATCTGTGCCCCTCCCTCGATGAGCCATCCTCCTCAAGCACCCTGCTTCAACACCCCCCCCCCCCAGGTCTGCACAGCTGCTGTCCCGGTACCGCCCCCGCTGCCCCATCATTGCTGTGACGCGCAGTGAGAGGGTGGCCCGGCAGTCCCAACTCCTCCGGGGGGTCTTCCCTGCCCTGTTCCAGGCTACGCTGGCCCCAGTCTGGGATGATGACGTTGACAGTAGGGTGACGTTTGGCATTGATATAGGTATGCAGTTATAACATGGTCTCCTGATTGGTGCCGCACCTGTCGGGCTTGGGTCAATGCAGTCAACCGTTTCATTCTTTTCAGGAAAAGCCCGTGGATTCTTCAAGCCGGGCGACATGGTCATCGTGGTGACGGGTTGGAGCCCCGGATCCGGCCACACCAACATCATGAGGGCCATCACTGTTCCCTAAATGCAGCTGGGTCCTATCCAGCTGATCAGCCAATAATAGGCCTCGAATAAGCAGGGAATCCTGGACTGCCTGGCAGACCATAAACATAGATAACCTGATTGACATCGACTTTAATGTGCTGTCTTGACGGGAACCCAGGACCCTGATTCACATCAATAAACATGGCGAGTGAAACGAGTGACTGATACTGATACACTAGCTGTCCCATGTCATTAAAGCTTTTAATACTTAATCGACCTTGGCTTTCTTTGTGACGGTGGCAGGTCCACCGCTAGCCCCTCACCTTGGCCCCCGGCTGCCTCAGACCCGCCGGCCCGGGTCCGGGTAAATTCCCAGCTGCACATTTCGTTCTGGCTTGGTGACCAAGCTGAGGCCAGCAGCTGTAACCTAATAGCCTGCAGGCTGACACATGGAAACCCAACGCTGTAGTTAGGAGCTGAGACCCCCCTGGGGCACAGCTGGGCGCGCTGCTGACATACAGCCTCCCGTCAGAGGCACACGTGCACCTTCCACCTCCACCACATTTATTTGCGTAGCAACTGCTTTCGTCCAAGTGAGCCAGATAACGTACTGGCGGGGGGGACTTGGGCTGTAGTGATGCTGTCCCCAGGTTCGGACCCCATCCCCCCCCGTACCTTGAACTACTTCGATCTTCCCCTGCCCCCACCCAGGGTGCTGTGGACTGCCCACATGTCCAATAAAGTTGGGATGCTGTGTAAAATGTCAATTAAACAAAAATGCAGTGATTTGAAAATCATATAAACCCATATTTAATTGAAACAAGACTGAGAAATTTTATAGTTTTATGACAAATATATGCTCAATTTGATTTTGACGCCAGCAACATGTTCAAAAAAGTTGCGACAAGAACAACAAAATACTGGAAAACTTGATGCACAATCTGGTTGAAAATCTCACAGCAAATTAGGTTAATTGGCAACAGATCAGAAAGATAATTGGGTATAAAAAGAGCCTCGCAGAGAGGCAGAATCTCTGTGCAGTGAAGATAGTGCAATAATTTGGGAATAAAGTTCCTTGCTATAATATTGCAAAGAATTTGGAAATTTCATCATCTACAGTACATAATATTAGAAGTTTCTGAGAATCCGGAGAAATCTCTGTATGCAAGCAACAAGGCCAAAAACTAATATTGGATAGTCATGACCTTCGAGTCCTCAGGTGGCACTGCAATAAAAACAGACATGATTCTATGGCAGAGATCACTGAATAGGCTCAGAAGCACTTCTGAAAACCATTGTCTGGGAACACAGTCACTGCATCCACAAATGCAGTATAAATCTCTATCATGCAAAAAAGGACCATACTGTATCTAAACATGATCCAGAAACGCAGCCAACTTATCTGGGCCTGAGCTCATTTAAGATGGGCTGAAGGCCTGCGGACTGGCGAATCAAATTTTCAAATTCTTTTTGGAAATCATGGCTAAAGAGGAGAGGGGCCATCCAGCTTATCAGCGGACAGTTCAAAAGACAGCATCCATGATGTATGGGGGTGCATTAGAGCCCATGTCTTGAGTAGTTGCACATCTGTGACGGCACCATTAATCCTACTGGATTTTGGAGCAAGATGTGCTGCCATCCTTTTTCATTTTTCATATCTTTTTCAGAGAAGGCCTTGTGTATCTCAGCAAGTCAATGCCACGCTCCAGTAGTCCAGACCTGTCGCCCATTCTCAAGAAACACAAAAAATACGATAAAGGAGACCCCAAACTGTTGAGCAGTTGAAATCCAATACCAAGAGTTTTTACTTTCAAAACTCCAGTGGCTGGCCAACTTAGTTTGTTTTGATACGTTTCGCGCAGCATCCCAACATTTTTGGAAACGGGGTTATACACATATTGCTTTGGTTCCTGCCCACTTACTGATAAAAACACGGACATGTAACACAGAGGCAACTAGACAGTAATTCGCACAAGTCCCTGTGAGGGCCGATGACGCGCATCCTGTACCTGCGCTGCGTCGACAGTGAAGCGGTCAGCTATGCAGCCCAGGCAATTCTTTATGCGAGGTATTAAAGCTAAACCGAACTATACAAATAGTAACAACCTTAGGCTTTCGGAATTTTTTTTGCATTACTTTTTATAGCGAAACCATACGTAGTATATTACAGCAAAATCAATACAATTAATACTTAATGAATAAATCAACATGCTCGTTATTGCATTTTTATTTTATGTCTTTACAATATTACGGAAAAGTAAGGACAATATATAATTTTTGTCCTATTGCAGGCAAAGGTACTTTTCCCCCTCCTGATTGCAAAAATACGACCTGATGACTTTCCGTGTCCTCTGCGTTTTTGCAGCTGTCGGCACACACCGGCATCACATTAAACCCCTGACCTACTTTACCCAAGATGACCGCCGCTTCCCATAAAGAAAATAAAGCTATGCGACCGATCCGCAACCTCGGCGAAGTGGGTCCCCGGCGCGCCGCACGGCGGCCCATCCCTCGCCTTGCAGCCGTCCTATCCACCTCCGGCACCCCGCCCTCGACACCGCCCTCGTCAGATCCTTCATCGTATCCCTGTGAGGGCCGATGACGCGCGTCCCATACCTGCGCTGAGTAGACGGGGAGGCGGTCAGCCGTGCAGCCCGGGCAAGGCTGATAGGGATGCTGTTGCCTTGACAACCAGCCTATGAGATGCAGACCTTTGTTGCATTATTTTTTTATATATATTTAAGTACTCGAACCCTCCACCGGGGTTAAAGCGCGGGTCTGGGGGTTTACACTCGGTTGTAGTTTCTTCACAGATTTGAGAGACTTATTTAGCCTATAGTGATTTTTAAATGCAAACAAGGGTTCGTGTTTCTGTCACGGCTGGACGTTTTCAAAGTGACATCTGTGTTCATGGTAATTGTATGGAGCGATTGGATTGCTATCTATGTGTGAGAAAAATATATATTATAACTTGCTTGTAAAAAGAAGAGTAAACAGCCAGATCGGGAGAACAGTACGAGAGGCGCCGGGTGACAGCTCGGAAAAACTGGGGGAAGATGAAGAGGAAGGGCGAAGGCGACAGTGAAATATAAAACAGGCAGCACGGAGTACTCTCACCTTCAGCATCTGCCTAGGTCGCGCTTTGCGCCTTTACTTTCTTGTGCTTATCGCTTAACTCAATTCGCCCGCGACCATCCCTGTTGCATCCCCCCGATCGTCCCCCGGTTCCGACACCTGCGAATGACTGTCTTCTCGGAGAGCTCAGAGCCCGCGATCGGCGTGCGTCCTCCATCGTGGGTAATTATCGCTTTGCTGGCGTGTACCTCGGTGTGTGAGCCCGTTTGCCGCCGTGTCGATATGAATCGGGACGCGTGTGAATCAGCCGGCGGGCGTCCGCCAGCATCTTCGTGCCACCGCGCATCCGTCGTGGACGACTTATCTTTCCCGGCACCGATCAAATGCCCTTGCCATTTATAGATGAAAATATCAGAAAGTGACGCGTGTTAGTTCGTTGCAATTAATACCTAAATAAGATGCACAAATCGGGAAGAGACGATTATAACGTTTATGGCGACGGGGGGATAATGGTTCGTAAGAGCGATTAATAGAACTGTGCGCCCGTTCGCGGTACCGGGGATTCGGTGCCAGCATGCTTGGCGTAGGAGCTACAAAGACGGGTAGAGTCAGGAGAGGGTGGGTCTCGGTCGAAGAGCGGCGCCCCAAGGACAAGGAGGAGGAAGAATGATAGCGGGATCGCGGTGCAGACACGCACGAGGAAAAACAGGAGCTCGTCATATATATATATATATATTTATTTTATTTTTATTTTGGCGTGGGAGATCTGTTTTGCGAGATTCACTGGCTAGATCCAAGGGCACTAAGGAGAGAAGCTGTGACACACTGGAGATACGGTAAGGACAGAGGTGTGAGCTGTGATTTTTGGAGCTGTTAAAAAAGTAAACAGTTGGGGACAATTAACAGCATCAGGTGTCCGAGATAACACCTGTCTATTAAGATGAATATGTACATTGCTTAACACAGATGGATGCATCCGCACATTTTTTGTGTGCTGGTAAAGAGATGGATTAAAGCCTCACTTGCCCTTGCATTATCATACACTGAAGATGGATGGTGTAGGGGGTGGTACTGGGTCAGTAGGTGGGGACAACCGGCCCACCAGAAATGGGGACTCCAAGCGACGTAGCAAAGGCAGCCTCCCGTCCCCTGGGTACCGACTGTCCCAGGCCTCTCTGGAGGGGGACCGCGGGGAGTCTGGCAGGAGGCGACTCTCCATCATGAGCTCCAGCCGGGATGGCCTCCCTTTCCGAGCAGCAGGGACTCCCACCACGCCGATGCCCCTTCCTCAGCGCTCTGTGGGATTCACCACATCCCGAGCGGCCTTGGCCTCCACCTCCTCCACGGGCACGGGGGTCATGGTGGTGGCTGCCGGTCCTGAGACAACCACCACCACCACCTGCAACTCCAATGCCGCCGGGACCCCTGAGGCTGTCCTAGACGGAGAGGACTACAGCTACTCGAACCAGTCCACCTTCATCCAGCGCCAGTTCGGGGCCATGCTTCAGCCAGGTGTGAACAAGTTCTCCCTGCGCATGTTTGGGAGTCACAAGGCTGTGGCCATGGAGCAAGAGCGGTTAAAGTCTGCGGGGTCCTGGATCATCCATCCTTACAGCGACTTCAGGTAGCAGCCGGGGGGCACCGGAGAGTTAAGTTGGAGTAGAGAATCACTGGGAAAAAAAATAGATAAATTTGGTGACCTGGGCAAGGGTGACGTAGTGAGTGATGGCTGAGCATCAGCATGGACCCCTAAAGGGTTGCGGTTTGGGCTCCAGCAGGATCCGTCCGCTTCTTCAGGCCAACGTCCAGCCGTATTAAAATATATAACTTATAAAATGTGAAATCACCGTTTGTGGGGCACTAACAAGAAAGAGGAACCCAGTAAGAGATGGTGGTTCAGGTGACAGGGATCTGAATATTTGAGCGGGTAGGCAGGAGAGCAGTGATATGTGGAGCTATGAATAAACAGAAGATTACACTAACAGGCAATACTGGGGAATGGGGACAGCGAGCTATGAACAGTGGAAAGCCATTTGGGTTTAAAGGGAGTAAAATCAGTTCTAGAGTAAACAAGGCGTTACTATATATAATAAGACTAGAGTTCAGAGATTCTTTGTTGGCCATAAGCACTCCAGTGTCTGGGTTGGACCCCCAGCCGGACTTTTTATGGTTGTTCTAGATAACGCAGGCAGTCTAGGCTGAACCAACACGTCTTATTAGTTGTATAGTGAGAGATGTCGGCTTGTTTAGCACTTTGAATTCATGGAGATCTCGGTTTACTGCTTTGCCTTTAAATGATGCTGACGTGACAGCTTGGTTAATCTGTGACCGATGTAAAGCTCCCCCTACTGACTGTCAGTGTGATTTTGTTACTATGCAAATACATGTAAATTACAGTAATGTGATTAAATCAGGCAAACTGCCTTGAAGTGAAGGTAAAACATTTTAGTACACGACTTGAAATCTTAATGACGAGAATGTTTTCTAAAATATGCTTAAGTATATATTTCTTTTTTTCATCTGACATTGTGACGGATCAGCGAAAAGTCCTGTTTGATTGTTCATTAATGTATGGACAGAATTTGTTGCAAAATTTTATTACATATATTACGTGCAGACAGAGTGCGTCCTTTACGCATGTCCTTTAAATTCCTGTCCTTAAAAAATCCATTTCTGACAATTACTCGGTGAACGAGGCCTCTAGCTGCTCAAGCGGCCGTTTTACGGAATGAAGCTGCTTACATGTGGTTAAAAATTGCCATCTTCGATTTTATAGCTCAGAACTAGCGGCCACTCCTGCAAGTCCTTTCAGATATTAGTCTGTAATAACGGATGCTTCTGTATTTCTTGGTTCTTGGTTTTGGTGTTTAATCGTGCTTATTAGATGACTACATTATCTACATATGACAAACCTTACGAAAAGTATCGTAATACACAGTTGGGATGCGTGCAGTACGTGTTATAGAATAAGAACGCGCAACAAAACGCAATTCAGTTTGCTTACTCCTCCTCTGATCACTGTAATATGATTAGCAAATTTTCTCACAGAGCTCCGGTTTCACATGGTCGGTACAGGCTTAATACTGCATAATTAGCATAAGATCTGTCTTATGTCTGGACCGGCAACGAATACGTGTCTAACTAAAAGGATAGTGTGGTGTGAAGGTGGTGCCGGATAGCGAGCCTCTGTCCTGTACCTGCTCTCAGGTGTAAAACATAGTATTGGGTTGTGCGGAAGAGGTGACACTGTGCCGACAGGACAATGTTAAGCTACAAATGTTTTTTCCCCTGGCAATTACACTACAGGCATATCGTCCGTCACATACACAAAGACACGGATATTATTGTCTGATAGGTTATCGTATACGTAGCGGTTGAGGTTTGTGTACATTTCTGATACAAGTGGAAAAGCACACCTTTAAAATGGATTCGAGAATAGCAGATATAATCCGTTTCGTATCAGAAATGTATGTTTATCAAAAAGAATTTTCAAATTTTATGCACTAATATTGGCAATATATAGAAAGAGAATTTTCGAACATCCTGAAGTTTGGTTGCATGAAGGCAGCAAAATTGTTGTTTCATATTTCAGGAAATACAAGTTCATGTGTTTTAGATTTAATAGTTTTTCTTAAAATTGTTATATAT
>JAODKE010000146.1:1716576-1731922 GCA_026779605.1 Mormyrus hasselquistii
GGTGGTGGAGGGGGCGGTGGGGGGGGGGGGGGGGGGGGGGGGGGTGAACTGAAAATGTAGAAATAATTTCAGTGGACAATGTCAACGGTGACATTACAGTGAGGTTACATTTGGGGGTCATTAATAAAAATGAACGAATACGTGTGCTGTGTTACTCAAACTCTTTAGAAGGGCCACCATGTTCCTGGTTTCCAGTTTGTCTCTGCTTTGAGAAACTCCTCTTTTTTTCATGCATTATGAGAGCCATGTTCCCTTGGGGACGTCAGTGGTCGGTTATGGGTAGAATACATGACTTCTTTGTATATTGTGAAGTATTGACAATGTGCGACTGTTGGATGGTAGCCAGTCATATCAATAACAACTAACAAGGCCTATAACCAAGCCCAGATCTCTCTGTCTAGGTGTGTGACGTCTGTACTGTTTAACTGTATTGTTTAGAAAGGGGTTCTGTTGTTTCTGGTTTATTTGCACTAAATTAAGAGCTTTATTATTTTTTTCTTCTGCCAATCTCCATTCCATGACTGCACAAAATAATTTTGATTGTAAAGAAAAATATATATAGGATATATATATATAGATCTATTTCTTTGAGAAACAAATGTTGTCTATTCTTTCTACTGCATAGATGTACAGTCCTTGTTATAGTGTGGAGTTTATAATGTAAAGGGTCACCCTGCCTTGAACTCTTTTGCAACTATTCTCAGGAAATCTTGGGCAATGCACTGAGTGAATATGCAATAAAAAATCTATGGAGCAATGTCTTTTTACACAAATGTGTTTGAAAGTGTTCACATCCTCTGCTTTAACGTACCACTCCGAATCCTCGGTAGAATAACAGAACCGGCTAAACCCCGACAATACGTTCAAGGGAAATGCAGTCTTTCCTCAGATGATCATTAATATTCGCATACTAACTGAGATATCAATCTGTACAGATAACTTATCTTCCTGACATGTTGGGGGCTGGGTGGGCTGTAACTGCACAGAGTTTTGAGAGATATATCGTATCAAAAGCAAATGTTGTCAGATGAAGGGTGTTAATGTTGTCGGACGCAGGGGTGGAAATGTGGAGAAACCATTGATGCCAGTTGTGAAAAAAAGAATGTCTGAACTGTTTGTGCTGTTTGCTTTGCCTGGGGTGAAGGGGGAGGGGGTCGTGGTTTGTGAGACCCCTTTTCAGGGATACTGTTTTTTTCCTGTTTTAGTGACTGTCTCATTGGTAATTTCCCAGCATTTTTCTCTGATACAAAGAAAACAGGTGAATAAATCTAGTTATCTGACTCCGTATTTTGTGTTTTTATACACAGATGACATGGAGGCGTGTGGGGGGGGAAATATGCAGATTTGAACGGCTGTTTTTGTGCACAAAGCTTCTTCCATGGGCTATAGGGATGTGGTTTAGTGTTTTTCTGCTCCCTTTGTTGTATAAATATAATTCTTACCCCAGTGAGCATACACAAATGTTCCAGCTACATGAAATATAGAGGGACAAGTGCAGTTGTTTTTTTTTTGGGGGGGGGACATAATGAAGCATAGTTCATATTCTGGGGGAAAAAGTGACACCATCTACCAATTGCAGCTAGCTGTACAATGTAGGGTAGGCTTGATTCCTCTTTTGAGAATGTACGGTAGCTGCATCTTGGCCTGTAGATTAGATGTGAACGAGACTGACAATTTGGCCAGAAGCAACCACATTAATCGAATCTAAACACTTCTCATTTGTTTTTCAAAATGTTCGAATACTAATTGCTGTGATATTTATTTTAATGGGTGTGACAGACAAGCAAACAAAAAAATAAGATCCCATTTTTTATGCAGAAATATGCCAAGGCGGATGGAGATCACTGGCAGGCTTAGCAGAACAGTGAACTCAAGGCACAATCAGGATTTACTTCAAATGTGCCATGAAGTTGCCTAAGTCTAAGTAATATTAACTGCTTAGGGACTTGATGGGACCCTAATATGAGTGAAGGGTGTTCTGGGGGTGTATCAAACCAGACAGGCGAGCATCAGATGAATGTGAGATATAGCTGTATGATCTACTTACAAATGTGCTACATTCTGTCATTACTGAACAGCATCAATTTAATGGACTTATGACCATGCATTAGGTTTTTATCAGCACATTTTGATATCTCATAGCTCTAAATAGATTATGCTTTGTAGTGACATTTGGCTCTTAACATTAAATATCTATGCTTGCTACAAAATAGCCAACAGGTGTGCAGAAGTTGGCTAATGATAATTAAATTGAATGGGACATGTTGGTGCTGCTCTTATCTGTCTTGGTAACACGATGATTAGCCATGGATTGGTGTGCACCCCGTGTACAGCTGAAGACTCCCTCCCCAGCAGGCATTGACGAGGGAGGGGTGGGATGGTGTATTTTTCTGGAGATCGGTCTTCTGTATCTGTCTCATAATAAATAATATACTAGTAGATGGCAACTCCGTGTGGAAATAAATAGTCTAGATTGTGTGCATTATCTGCAACATTTTTCGACACTGTGTTATGCTTCCTAGGAACGTTCCTTCGATTTTCATTTCGCTTAAACAACCGAGAGAGACATGCAGGCGGATGCCTTTAACTCCGACAGTTTTTCAGACATCCACGTGTTTGCAGTTTACTACCTGTCTTCACAGATGTTATTTACTGTTTTCAGTTTGACTTACATGATTGGATTCCTCACCTAATGGGCGGTATTTCTGTCTCACGCCTCCAGGGTAGGCTTTCAGGCTTCCGTTGGGTCTCTATAGGCGCTTTCACACTGAAGTTCCGGAACCTGGTCCCAGGTTCATGCAGTTCATTATTCTTATTAAATCTGGCCAGCAGATCCACCTTTCATTTTCTACAGAATAAAAAAAACAATATAACATTATCCCAGTAATAAGTGCTGGCAGCAGCGATATTAGACAGAAGTATATGTCTCTGACACAAGCAAAAAATCCATTAAATGTAACTGGGGTACAAAAATAATACCATGTGCTCAATTTTTGCTCCACTACTCTATCTCTTTTCCTGCATATCTGCGTAACTTCCATGTTAATATCAACTAATCAACAACCTATGGTTGTAAGCATGAACCAATCAGCAAGCTATGCCTGTAAGCGCCTCCCCAGTATTTTTTGTTTGAACGAAAAGTACAGAGTGTGGAATAAGTACTAAAAAAGGAATCTGGAACTGCCTCCAAGTTCCTGTGGTGTGAACACGACAGAAGTGCCTGGCTTCGGAAAAAGGTTCTGGTTCCAGAGATAAGTTTTCTCTGTGCTCTAGCACCTTACAGTATGTGTGGGCCTTCCATGGTCTGCCTTTGTTGAGCAGATTTCCTCCCACATCCACAAACATGTAGTTAAATGAACTGGCATGTCTGAATTGCTCATGATATGTGTCTGTGCCCAGTGATGAATTTGTGTACTCTAGCCTTGTGCTCTATGCTGTGTGGGACAGGCTCCCCCCATCTCCCCCCCCAACACGCACACACAATCTTGACCAGGATCAGTGGCTAGGAGATGGATTCCTCTGTGATTCTATGGTTTGTTGCCCCTGGATGATGCTCTTCTCCTGTGCTCTATGTGAAATAACATACTGCTGGGGCACAGACAGCCTGGGACTCCACAAGGTGTTATGGGTGTTTATGTAAATTAGGGTGACACCTATTTCCTTTCATGAACTTCAAATACAGTCAAATGCTTGTATTACCAGAGAAATTATACAATAGCTGGGAGCTACATTAACTAAAGAACATATCAATATTTTTCTTCAAAATACATGATCAACAAATCAAGCTATAGTGATTAAGTGTAACTGGGTCAAGGATGTAAGAATATAGGTAATGTAACGTGGTATAATTAGTATGGTAGACTGCCAGTTATATAATACAATATATTACTATTGCCATTGAAGAGCCATTTCTCGTCTGAGTTTCACAAACATGAGAGTTGTGGGAGTCCATCCCTTACAGGGAGGGTAAGGAACTGAGTATCGGCCTATGATCTCTTTTTGCCTGGATAAATGCACAATTAATGTGCAGAACCAGTTACGCCGATCACGTGCGTATACATCCAACAACACTATCATTGTGTTTTATAACTGGAAAATCAGGATGCGTGCGTACATACCCTCTATTGTCCTTTATCCCCATTTTATATTTGGGAGTAGACTGGGTGACTAAGGCCATGCGACAGTTTGTATGTGGTGATACATAGACATGTGAGATGAACACGATTTAGGTGATTAGCATAGAGATTGAGGGACACACAATATGTGCCCTTGGTGAATGAGCTGCCTGGCTTGTTACAGGTGAGGAAGTGAAAGAGCTAAAAATAGCTTCTAGTCGGATCGAAAGCTTATTTAATGGGGGCTGGTGGAAAGAGGGATGTAGATAAAAAGTGTAGGTTGGGGGCGAGGTGCCAGGTAGTGTCAGATTCAGGGCTTGATAGCAATAAGGTAATCTGTTTTTAGTTACTGCACCTTATTAATTATTTAAATTTGCTATTTGAATAGTTGATCTCCTGGGAGATTCTGCAGGGTAAAATTAGCAGTTAGAGAGGTACGTGTACACTGCAACACAGCTGCTGCAGAATACTATGTTTACAGTGGTTTATCATAGGAAATTTATCACTGGGAACAAGGGCTAAGTTAAAATACTTGAAAGATGCCACTCTTTTAGCTGAGTGACGCCGTAAGAAACAGCACCCCACTGGTAAAAAGAGATTTAACATAATATCATGTGACATATTTAAAATGAAACAACAGGACACATAACTGCATGTGCAAAAAGGTCCACTTCAGGTTCAACAGGTTAGTCTCACAGGTAAACGCCTGCGGTGGTGCTATGCGGCCCTGAGAGAAATAGAGTCACGCCCGAACGAGGCCGTCCCTTCTGCCAGTGGGGCTGACTGCTAGTCCATCAATCTATCCTCCGAACCACTTTCAGGTATTAACCTGACACGTCCTTCCCTGTGATATAAAGCTTTCCAGCAGAAGCACTGGAGCTTAAGAGACATAAGATTAAATTGATTTTCTTAAATAAATAGGCATATCTGTTACAGAAAATATTGAACTCCGGTAGTCTATGAAATCTTTCAGTTGAGTTCTGTCAACCATTGATTTCAGATACATCACCTACAACCCACCTGGGCAGGGTCACCTGGAGCCAATCCCACACAGCACAGGGTGCAAAGAGCATGCAAACTAAAGGTGTGAGCGAGTGGCACTGCCTACTGAGTCACGGTAGCACCCACTTTCAGATTGTAATATTTTGAATCAGTTTTTAATTACTGAGCTAGCTGGCTTTGTGGAGGTATGTGTTTCCTCAGTTGGGAGAAACCAACAAGGGGGGCCCACCCCCGGTTGGACGAGGGGCCCTACGGATACCGTTGCTGGACACCCCATGAAATTCATTTCTGGCTAAGGGCATGGTGTAAATTCGACCATCACTCAGTGTGTGAAGTTTACATATTTTCCCTTTGAGCACTGATTTCCATCAGAACTCTTTTTTTTTTGAGCTTTCCAGCAAGTTATCACCCACTCTGTAGTCTGTAGGTAAGATTTCTAGGGCTACCACTATCGATTATATTAAAGATTGAGTCATTTACTGATTAATTTCACAGGGTTTTCTTATTTGCAAGATTTGTACCATATCAAATAAATATAATGCAGGTTCTGCTGTATTGACAGCAATTTACCTTCTCTTGTCAATGTCAGAACATCTGATGCACCAACTGATACACTTATAACACATCCCGAATCCGAATAAATTTTACTGTTGAAATATACAACTTTTGTTGGCAGTTTGTTGTGTTGGCCCAACTTGTGACAACATCAAGTTATTTAATCGGTTTTTTTTGTAAATAATGAGCTCTATTTGGTTATAGTGCATTTTGGATAAATGCTCAACTCCTTTGCGTTACACAAAGATCGTCATTTGAACTTTTTCCAGTATCGTTCAGCCCTAGACACACAATAGTCACAAAATGATATGCAGCTGTCATGTATATTAATACTATATTGATATATAACATTATATCCGTGGTTGGCCTTTGTTTTAGCGAAAGATTCGAGAAAGTAAAATTGTCAAAGTAATGGCAAAGATATATGCAAGGCTAGCTAGTCTAATGGCACTTTTCCGTTGCATCAGGAACTTTGGGTACTCCAAACAGCAAAGCGCCCCATGAGGCTTAAGGACACGTGGCTTGTAGACAATTTTTAATCGATACTTTTAAAAAAATCAAGTAATTGAGTTTAATCGAGTGTTACAGCTCTAGCTCAGGTGCACAATCTATAGTTAGTTTGTTCACATTTCCGATACCAGTGTGATTTTATGCAGTATTCCCCGATGCAGAACGCTGACTTCATCCACCGCGCAGCCGCTCGTCCAGCCCGGGGCACCATTATCCCAGTTGGCGGGGGAGACGCCAAAATCATTAAATAAATTGTTTTTATACACTCCTAACAGGGGCTATAAGCCCAGCTGGTTTGCGCCCCGGCGCCGCCGTGACGAAGGCCGGCCCCTGACCTCCCCCGCGTCGTCGCGGAAGCGGACTGAACATTTCCGCCATTACTGCTCGCCTGGATCGGCTCCTGCGCTGGAGCTCCGCTCTGCTGTAAAACGTGTCGGAATAGAGCCTGAGTCCGTTTAAAAAACAAAGTCACCATTGATGTCGTTTGGTGGGACGCAGAACGGCGGGTGAGTGCGGTTTACTGCCGCCGGCGGCTCGCCGTTTTACTGCCCTGGCGTTTGTTTGCAGGCGGCGAGCGAATAACAACATGGCGGCTCATAGAGGCATCCATAGCTAGTGAGATAATTAGCCGTTAGCTTGGCGGCTCACTTTGACTGCGTGGGTACTAGGCGGCTGCACATTAGTCGTGTTATTAAGGAGACACGACGAAGTAAGTTAATTCGCCATCTTCGCTTTAATCTATCACCGAGCTGCGTTTCGCGTCCTTATTGACAGATCCGGAGAGTGGAGAGGCGGGTAGGGGAGTAGCTAACAAGATTATGGTGATAGTTAACCTAATCCAACTCCGATAGAAACACAAATAAATGTGGCAGTGTTTAGAGTTGGCAGCGAGCGACTCAGCTTAATTAGTCCTGCAATTAAGACGGCTAATCTTGCCTTGATGAGATGGTAAAGCGTATATACAGGCGTCAGCGGAATGGGCTGCACCCACTGTTCGGCCCTAGTAGATTGGTCTGCACCCAATGTATCGTCGGCGGAGCGGTCTGCGCCCCGTGCACCATCATAGCGGATTGGTGTGCACCCCATGTACCTTCAGCGGAGCGGTCTGCACCCCGTGCACCGTAATAGAGGATTGGTGTGGACCCTGTGTACCGTAAGCAGAGCGGTCTGCACCTCATGCACCATCAGAGCAAAACTGTTCAGCCAAAAGTAGATTGGCCTGCCCCCCCATGTACCGTCAGTGGAGCGGTCTGCGCCCTGTGCACCATCATAGCGGATTGGTGTACACCCAGTTTATATCAGCAGAGCAGTCTCAATCCTGTGCACCATCATAGCGGTTTGGTGTGCATACCGCTGAACCCCCTGACAAAATTCCCCCCCCCCCGAAGATATATCAGTAGACACCAGCATCCTCTGTGTATTCAAGGGCCCCATTAGTGTTGAGTCCCCTGATATCCATACCCCTCCGATACCCCCTCACTGTAAGACTGTGTTTACTGTAAGCATGGAGCGGTCTGAACCCAATGTACCATTCTACCATCAGCAGAATGGTCTGCAGCCTGCCCCCAGCTGAAAGAGCTCTGGTTTCATTTTGGTCGTGTCTGATTCATCAGTCATGCGGTCATATAAAACAAACCACTATGTGGTGCCGCGTGGTAATTGCTCATTGATGTTGTGTTAGATTCGGGGTTGTTATGGGGATGTTGGTCATTTCTGGTCCTGTTCTCAAACCCGCTTCTTCGTCTTATAAATTATACAGTCAGCAGCGGTTGCAGGAGATCGTCTTTCAGAAGGCAGTCGCCGTCATTGTCGAGCTGATTAAGTCTGTCTGGGTGTTTGTTACCATGGACAAAATGCTGTTTTTTATGTTTTTAAATTGCAAAAATCGTATCTGTGAGACTTTAATGAGGAGACCGAGGATCACACTGTTCGTTCTTGACCAAAGTCGCTATCTCTTTGTGCCAAGCCGTCGCAGTAAGTGGGACCAGCCTGGTCCGGGTGTCGTGGTGGAGAATGAGGCGGCACCGACAGGGGCCCTGGATGCCGCCGCTGCGGTGGCAGCCAAAATTAACGCCATGCTGGTGGCCAAGGGCAAGCTGAAGCCGTCACAGATTGGAGTGCCAGGGGCTGTGGACAAAGTAAGGAGCCGGAAAAGAGTGTGTGTGTTACAGACGATGCCATGCTGGAATAGATTGCATAGGATTAACTGGGAATAACGCCTGCATTTCACATTTGCTTACATACGGAGCATGTCTGAATATAGCATTCTGATTATTGCGGAAGATGTCAGTATTCTCTGCAATATCCTGCTATTTTAAAGTAGTCATTGGAATACAGACCTCTCATGAATTCGGTCCTTTTTTTTCAAATTTGTCCTGGCTGATTAGAGCCTGTTATGAAAAGGGAAGCATTGCAACATTCTACCCATGACTAGAGGGATGAGGTCTGGGGCCTTCAGTCAGGGCCAGCTATAGTGTGTCCAGCAGACGGTGGGGCTCATATTCATGCCCTGTCCCAGGCTGCAGGAGGTGGGAAGGTGCTGCCTCCGCTGAAGGCCAAAGACGACCTGGTGGTGGCTGAAGTGGAGATTAACGACGTGCCACTGACCTGCCGGAACCTGCTGACCCGTGGCCAGACGCAGGATGAGGTCAGAGCAAAGTTAACGTGCTTTGGCTTGGTTTCTCACTATAATGCTAGTTTGAACAGCTACTGTAGGTGATACAAAGTGAACTACTATAAGTTATAATTGTATTTAAGGGTCTGCTGCTGTTTAAATTGAAATAAAATTGAAGTATGAGTATTAGACTTTAAACAACAAATCATCTTTTATTAAGTGAGCAGGTACTTTTCCAGTATGTAAATGTGTGCACTCAATGTAATGATCTTTCTCTTGTTCGAAGAGAAATTTAATACATCGAAAAAACAAGATGCTAGGTGTATGATTATGCAAAAATTCAGAAGCTTTGCACAGAAATGAAGGGCGTTTCTGTAGGCAAAGCCGGATACCCTGCACATTTTGGTATGGATAATATAGAGCTTTATTTATGGGATCTCCACAGATAGGAAGGGAGGAAACGTGGTTAAATGTGCCTTCAGCAAACTAGGAATGAATTTCCCCATAGAAACAAAGTTAGTATTTAGTAGGTTGGTTTCTGGCTAACCTACAAAACCTGGTTTGACCAGTAATCTACCTGGGTACGGCTAAATTGTGATGAAAGAGTAATTATGAACAGTCTGTCCCCCAACGTCAGTGTAAAATGCAAAGTGCCAGTCGGTTTTTATTTTCTGGAAGAGATTACGTAAATTAGGAACACATTGGGGGGGGGGGGACAATCTGGTTTGTTAAAGTTGGGTGGAACCAGGAGTTGTGTGGTCCAGTTGTTCATGATCTTCTCCGACCATTTACTCTGAGTCTTTTCAGTCAAATCAAGTCTCACATTGTATCATTCTAAAGAGGTGTCTTTGTTTCATATCATAATTCTGTGTAACATGGTGGATATTGTGTTGCTACCAGCCTGACCTGTTTGACTGGGTTTAGAACCAGCTCTCTGCTCTATGTTAGAGTGCCCTGATTAATGTAAACAGCCATGCCATAAAACGTAAAGTGAATATGAAAGGGGTGATGGTGCAGAGGAGAAGCATGCATCTTCACCCTGGCGTCTGTCAGGTTTTATAGGCCATCTGTTTTGTTTGATGCTGAGCTGCTTCAGTGAACACCATCAGCCTGCCGAGTTGAGACGTTGACGTTGGTGTGGATGAGCTGGCAAAAACAGGACACACCTCTCAGAATGTACAGCCCCCCTCCCTCCACCTACACTTATCTGATCTGGCTCTGGGTTGGTTAGAGGCATTCGGCCAAATCTTATCAACCAGGGGCTGAAACCATATTAAAATAATGATTTCAGGGAAAAGGCTTCCTGGGAACAGTGTGTATGTGCACATAGTTCAGAATTTACATTTTATTGATCTTTTGTGTATTTACGTAATTTGGGGAATATATGCAAGACTTTTTTTTAAAGAAAATACTAAGTCTTAGGAATGCAGCGAAGTTGAGCTTATGGTTCGGTTTTCATTTGGAACATTGAATGTAGTTGGGGGACAAAAATGTGCAGGAAGGTAGTTAAAATCCTGACTGCTTAACCTGCGGCTGCCATTTGTCTGTTTCCCCACTCCGGCTACTAAAATGCATTTTCTGTCATTTTTGCTGAAAACGTGGTTTAGACTGAGAGCAGCTTAGTGGCACAGTGGGCAGTGCTATGGCCTCATACCTCTGAGGTGGTGCAATTGAATCTCTGTGGGTGCTCTGGCGCCCCTCTCTGGCAGAGAGATGACGGTGCATTTCTGATTCTAAATTGCCCCATGTGTTTGCCTCTTCTATGAGGGACAAACACCATACCCAGGTTATACTGTTCTTCCCTGTGATCTTTTAAAAAAAGTCATATGTGATCTGCATTCCTTAATTAGCATTGCATAACGCAAAGGTATTTTCAGGTCAGTTTGCATTCAACTTGAGATTTTTTTTGTGTGTAATCCATAGTTTGATAAAATGAACTTTTTGTAATGTTGCCTAATTTTGTCTCGCTAGTTGAAGAAAATCAAAGTACTGTATTGAATTTAATGTGTATTTATATATTTTAAATAGAATTATACCTGTATTAGAACAAGTTCTGCTGTACCAAAGATACCATTAAACATACAAGAGCCATTCAGTTAAGGATTCTTACGTATTATCTAATAATAAATTTATTTGTAAATGTTGTTACTAAATGTGTATTACTTGGTTATTTTACATATTGTAACAAGCTGGGTCTAAAAAGAGCCTTTCATTTGCAGATTAGCAGGGTGAGTGGTGCTGCAGTGTCCACCAGGGGGCGGTACATGACAACAGAAGAGAAGGGCAAAGCTCTGCCTGGGTGAGTCCCCTCCCCCCAAGGGGAATTCTTTGGTTGTGTCGCTGATGTTATAGCTTGCCTGTTCCTTTCTTCATCCAGTGATCGTCCCCTTTACCTGCACGTCCAGGGACAGACAAGGGAGCTTGTTGACAGTAAGAGTCTCCTTTCTGGCTTTTCATGGGAACCGACATCATCTCATGTGAATGACATAAGCGAAGAGGGTGTGTGATCCCGACCATTTTTTACAGGGGCTGTGAACAAGATCAAAGAGATCATCACCAATGGGGTGGTGAAGGCAGCCACCAGCTCCAGCTCTTCCTATAACGGTGCCACCGTTACTGTGTACCACCAGCATGCCCCACCTCCCCCAACGCTGCCCCCTATGGGCCACAAACCGCATTTTCAGTCAGGGGTAAGGAACACTAACTGCTCCGTGTGTGTGTGTGTTTGGGGATAATTTGGTCCTCAAATGCGATCTATGCAAAGTGTAGTAAAACCTGAAATTTCCCTACTTTTGGGGACATCTTCTGAGGTCTCCATTTGGATAACCTCAGTTTTATAAAAATGTGTGAATGCAATCAAAAAAGTAAAAATGCCGAAAGTCTTGTATTTGGGTTGGTTACTTATGGTTAAGGTTAAGGATGAGTAGAGGTCCCCATTTAGATAGGTACACCCACATTGTGTGTGTGTGTGTGTGTGTGTGTGTGTGTGTGTGTGTGTGTGCGCACACTCAGTCCCTGTACTGCTGTCCACCCCCTGTTCCAGATGCACTATGTTCAGGACAAGCTGTTTGTGGGGCTGGAACATGCTGTTCCTGGCTTCTCCGTAAAGGAGCGCGTGGAGGGACCCGGCTGCTCCTACCTACAGCACATTCAGGCTGAGACCGGGGCCAAGGTCTTCCTCAGGGGCAAGGGCTCCGGCTGCCTGGAGCCGGCATCTGGCCGAGAGGCCTTCGAGCCCATGTACATCTACATCAGGTGAGGGGGTGGGGCTTCACGGCTGCTGAATATCTGATTGGAGGGTGTGTAGACGGGCACCAACCAACCCTGAAGCTGTGTTTCAAACTCCACTTTTGTGAATTAGTGGTGGCTTGGTAATCGTCGTGTTAAGTAATCATGGGAGGTGCAGAGGCTCAGCGATTAGAGGTGTGGCCTTCTGCCTCACAGGAGGCGCAGTCCTTTCCCTCCCTGGCTCTGTTTGTCTGTGAGTTTTATGTGTTCCCCATGTCTGTATGGATTTCTATGGCCCGCGGCATGCGTGTCCTGTGATGGCCCAGCGTTCTGTCTGGGCTCCCAGCCTAGTTTTGGGAGATGGATGGATGCCCGATATTAAATTAATTAGTTCACAAACAGCCGCGTATCTCATTTAACATGAAGCTGTGCAGCCTGTGGCCCTCGGCTCTCCCGGAGCAAACCCCTGCATTTGTCGTCTTTCCTGTAGTCACCCCAAACCTGAAGGCCTGGCTGCTGCCAAGACCCTGTGTGAAAACCTACTGCAGACTGTGAGTCTCTGTCCGGCACCGCAGTGAGGGACCCCTGGCTCTGCTCTCTGTCTCCACGGTAACACTGCTCTGCCCTCCCCCCCCCACCAGGTGCATGCTGAGTACTCCCGCTTCCTCAATCAGATGAGCGCCATGCCCACCCAGGGTAAGGATTCCCCTTGGCACTTCCCTTGAGTCATGGCTGTCTTCTCAGGTCTCCCTCTCCCTTGTCACCTGACTCTTGGCCTGTCTTGCCATCTAATCCGATTGGCTGCCGTCTTCCTTTCCGTCTCTCATCCTGCACAGGGTTCATCCAGCCCCCGGCTATAAACGGGATACCCCCTCAGCCACCCTACTACCCCCCGGCGGGGTACCAGCCGGGCTATCCGCTGCCAGTGCCCCCCCCTCAGCCTGTCCCACCGCCATACACAGTGCCCCCACCTGTGCCTCCAGGGGCACCAGCCGTGATGCCCCCCCCGAGCGCGCAGTACCCAGTTAGCCCCGCCCCGGCCTCCCTCACACAGGTACCCTGATGGACAGCGAGTCTCGCTTCTCTGTGCTTCGTGAGGACACTGAGTGTCATCCCTCTACAGGTGTTTGACCTTAGTCCCTCTGTTGTGTTTTTTTGTCACGTCATGACTCCTCTCTCCAGCCCCTCCCACCTGGGCCTTTCCCTCCCACGGCGCCAGTACAGCCCAAGGCCACGTCCCCCGCACCCCCCGTTAACCCTCCCCAGAAGCGCCGCTTCACAGAGGAGGTCCCAGACGAGCGGGACAGTGGCCTGCTGGGATACCAGGTGAACGGCCGTCTTGCCATTGGGTTCTGAGCGGCTGTGTGACCAGCGTGCTGTGATCGAGTCACTGTGTGACCAGCGTGCTGTGATCGAGTCACTGTGTGACTGCCTACTGTGCTGCGAGGGCCTGTCACCAGCACCTTCTGTTACTTGTCCTCATGCCTGCTGTTTCATGGTGCCTTTTGGTCCTGACATCATTGTGTGCCAAATCCCATAACAATCAGTGAGCCAGATACGCCTCTGCATGAAAGGGCGTAATAACTGCTGGCGTGTAAATAAATGTGTGTTCAGATGTCAGTGCGCATGCATGCTTCAGGAATGGGGGCCGAATGTCCCCGGACACTATGTACTTATTTGTCATTTTATGAATGATCTGCTGTTTATGTTGAGCTCCGGTGAGGTGCGTGTGCTGTCATTTTTATACCAGGTGAGTGTTGCTTACGAATCTGTTGGAGTCTGGAGCCACTGTCACATGTTACCAGTGCAGCTCTTTGGAAAATTTGTTTCTGGAGAGAATGAGGCTGTTTGTGACTTTTCCTAAGCGACAGGAGTGAAGTAGTCTGTTCTGGAGGCTTAGCTGTAGGGCATTAGCCGGCACTGTGCCTTCTGCGTGTTTTTGGGACACGTGCAGGTCAGAATGGCGGCTAACGCGGTTGTGTTTTTCTGCTCATAGCATGGACCCATTCATATGACTAATTTAGGTGCAGGCTTCTCTGTGGGCGGCCCCGAACCTTCTGGACTCCCGGCAGCCGGTTCCCCTGGGGATCTGAGGGAGCGGGAGAGGTAAATGTGCGGTCGATGGCTAAGCAGCCCTACGGTGGTCCTGAGGAGAGTCTGCCTGTCTGAAACTCCACCCTCTTGGTTTTCCCAGTAGGCAGCTAATGCCTCCGCCGCCTATGCCGATTAATGGAGCGCGCCCCAAGCCCGAGGAGAGGAGAACGCTGCCTGGGGCCCTGGGTGAGTGGCAACCCCTGCTTTAAGACCCCTCCCCCTGCCCTGGCAGGCTTTCCCTTCCCACCCCCATTTTCCCTCCAGACACGATCTGGATTTTGCCTGTAGTTCAGCAGCAGACCCACTAGGTGTCTCCCAGTGAATCTGCTGACCTTTATTTCCTGGTAAATATAACAGTACATTACAGCTGCATCTCTTAAATCCTAGCTGGAAACCTCAGGGTTATTTTTGTACTGATATTCAGCACTAAAGCCACTGGCTGCTGATTTACAATCCCGTGATGTTAGCTTTTATAGTTGTTGCCCCTGCCCTGCCACATGCATCTGCCCTTTCTCTCAGTAGCTGGTTCCTTCAGCCAGCCGTCCCTCTCTGATGACATCATCAGGATGGAGGAGTCTGTGCCCAAGCCTCCTCCTTCACTAACGTGGCTCTTCTTTTTTTTTGTGTTCTCTCTCTCTTTCTCTGTGTTCTTCTCTTCCATGTCTCTCTGGGGGGATGCCTGACGGTTTCGGGTGTGGGTGGGTTGGGGGGTGGGCGTGGCTCCTCGCCGCGATGTTACGGCTGTCCCGCACCCCCATTGGACCACCTGGCCGCCGCCCCCATCGACCGATGTCTGCCGACCATGGCCTGCTCGCCTCCTCTTTGTCACCCGTTCACACGTCACTCTTATTTCTTTTTTTTTTTTTTTTTTTTTTTAAACATGATGAAAATTAACTGTTTGTCTCCCCTTTGAAACGGCATTTTTTTAAATGATCACTCGTACTGCCATTGCTTTGTACACGTGTGCCTGCATGTGGATGTGCTCTCTTCCCCTTCCCTTGGTTTTTTTTGCTCTTCTCTCCCTCTCTGTCTTTGTGTCCCCACCCGTTTCAGAGCCGACGGCGAAACGTGCCAAGACGGGGCTGGTGGCATACACGGGGGACTCTTCGGACGAGGAGGAAGAGCACGTGACCTCCAAGGCCGGCGGGGCAGGTAACGGGGGAGCAGGCGCGTCTACCAGTTGGGCCTTGGGGTACCGATGCCCACCCCCTGCGCCCCCCCGCCCCAA
>JAODKE010000146.1:1744834-1755766 GCA_026779605.1 Mormyrus hasselquistii
GCAGGGCAGCCCATAGCGAGCAGCAGCTCTCCCTTGTTCCACATAGCCAGCACCGAGAGGAGCGATGCTGGCAGTTACGGCTGCATGGCCCGCTCAGGGACAGCTGTCGGACACAGTCCAGAGGTCCGTCTTGAGTTATATGGTGAGGAAATCAGAGCCCGTAAGGCAGGCAGGAGTCTCTGTCATGACCAGGTGGACAAGGTCAGTGCATTAGGGTTCAGCATGACCCACAGGGTATCCACTAATGAAAGGGTGGGGGGGAATCCTCTCTTCCAGAACATATTCCAAAATCCACACTGACGGCCAAGCCCCCGAGTGGAAGGGCGTACACAGAGGACCAGATAGTCCTGAAATGCAAGCTGGATGCCTTTGTTGGCTGGAAGTACTACTGGTACAAAGACAGGAAGAAAGCCTACCCAGTGGAGCAGAACTGGGGCAGCAGAGGAGATGGGGCCACGTACATAATCTGGAGGGCATCTCTCAAACACACCGGCCGGTACTGGTGCAGAGCAGGGAGAGGGAGCCCCGTCTTCTACACAGACTACAGCGAGCCTCTCTTCATTAATGTCACTGGTGAGTGGGCTACTTTAAAACAGGATAACAAAGCCTTCAGGAATGTTTCATGTATCCAGGTGATGGTAACCCTTAATGACTTTGTATTAACTGTTAAGGAAAAAAATCAAATGGAACTGCATGGTAATGTGAAAATCCACGTATCTAGTTGGGAAAAAATAGTTTAAAAACTATTCTTATATTCTCTGGCCAGTTACAAACTAAGTTACAGGGTTTGTGGCACAATGTTGTCAAGATCAGTGCCTGTCCAGCCTTGTCCCATGGGCCTTCTCCCTGTTTGGCCAGCAGTTCTTGCTGGCCATCCTGTTTGGTGTTACCTTAATGCCTGTCTCTGCTCCCTGGGCCACAGCATGTGTCAAATTAAGTCATCGTGCAGATTCCTCATTTGTTGTTTTTTTTTTGTTAACTAGTTATTTATATTTGTAATTTTGTTCTTAGTGTATCATGTGCTTATGTATTTCAGTTACAGTTCCATATTTAGATATTTAGAGTATTAGATCGTTTGTGTTCATAGTCTTGGTTTTACTGAGCTAGTATCGGGGAAAAATTCATAGCAGAGTCTTAAAGCACTTATGTAAGTCGCTCTGGCTAAGGGCGTCTGCCAAATGCTGTAAATGTAAATCTAATATTTTTTGCTCCCTCTTCCCAATTCGTTCAATATTCCTTATTTTAGTTTTCCCTTGGTGGTTGGACCATTTCAATATATGTTTATTGCCCTCACCTGTTCCCTTGTTACCCTGCATCCATAGTAATTGGTTATGCTGTCTCTCATCAAGTTTTCAGTGTATTTAAGTGCCTGCTTTTGTTCTATTCTGTAGTCTAGGGGAGCCCAATCCTGCTCCTGAAGCGCCACCACCCTGCAGAGCTTAGGTACAGCCCTCATTTAACACACCTGACACAGATAATCAGACCCTTCAGTTATACAGTGCTGTTTGATAGCTTGGACCATGTCCAGACATAGTCACTGTTTTTGTAAAAAACATTAAAGTGAACTTATTACACATACATCCAAATCCCAGTTTGTAAAGCACACCTTCCAAATAATGATTTATTATTTTTCTGGTGCTTCTGGGTAATATTTTTGATGGGCTTCCACTTCTAGGCAAAGTTGCTGACATGTTGAAGGCCCTCCATTTGTAAATTATCTGTCTTACAGTGGATGGATGGAGCTGGAATCTTTTGGAGATGATCTTATAGCCCTCCCCAGACTGATGGGCTGTCACTGCCCTCTTCTTCATGTCCTCCGATATCTCCTTTGCTCCCGGTATTGTTGATTTGTATGGGACCACAGTAGTTTCGTTGGTTTCCTCTCTCTTTTAATTAGTGCAGGCCGAACCCTTTCCCAAGGATGTCTCATTTCATTGGTCTGCTTAAATGATTAAGCACCCACATGTGTTTCAGCTGATGCCTTGTCCACACGTACATGGGTATTTTTTAAAATGTACCTTTTTCTATACGTCTTGGGCTTTTGTCCACACGTAAACGCTATGTTAGATCACTGAACTCCATCCAGGGTGAAGATTTTAAGAATCTTTTCAGTGTCGACATGTAGACAGGGAAAACAGAGTTTTTGGCTCAAAACGTCACGTTGTGCGCCGTCGTCGACTTTGTTTAATGTCAGAGCGTGCGCTGTTTGCTGTATACATTACTGTAGGCGAGTTTGAGCAATGGCGGACTTAGCTGAAATAGTGCTTGTGCTAACCATGCTGACAGGCCTTACATGTGTACAGATAAATGTTGAGTCACTCTCGCATTATACTGATCAACACAGGCGTCGGAATGTGCGCCATGGTGTTCAACTTAACAGGACTGGCAATTTAACTTGGCAGTACGGATAGAGTTATAATGCTACCTATTGGTTTGGCTCTTGACAGCGCATTTTAGTGGTTTCATATGGACCGAAGTATTTTAGAAGACAATGTTCGTGTGGACGGGGATTTTTTTTTTTTAATGGAAAAACACCGTTGTAAAAAATACCCATGTACGTGTGGACAAGGCATGAGTCTGTTACTTCACTTCTAACATACTTTCAAGCAGCACTGTATCTCAGTATGAGAATCAGCTTAACTTCAACATAGGGCTGTATCTAAGATCTGCAGGGTGGTAGCTCTCCAGAAGCAGGATTGGGCACTCCTGCCCTGTTCGATCATTGTGGTTGTTTCCCTGTAGAGGCCTGTTTTATGGAGTGCTCTTGAAATCGTGGACCCATACACCTTCACTCCAGTTTCAAACAGCATTGCAGACTTCGTAGAGTGACAGTTGTAATTTTAGTGACTTTGTGCTCTGATGCTTGGTTTTGTGAAGGATGGTCTGTTCTAGTAAAGGGTCTGAGTGCTTTGATGAACCTTCCGCTTTGATGAGAGAACCAACAGTGGCTAACAGGATATTCAAACTTTTTTTTCCTGCCTTGTGTGTTTCAATGACTTTGTTTCTCAAATCAGCAGAATGTACCTTTGTCTGCATTTTTGTAGGGATTATCCAACAAACACAATGGCTTTTCCAAAGAGAAACATCAGGTCTATGTAGTACCTAATTGTTTAATTATGGTCTAATGACTGTCACCTTAGTGTCATTTGTGATTAATTTGTCATGCACAGGGCTTTGAATACTTATGCAAATCATACATATAAGGTTTTTATTTTTATCTTTTTGCGGTTAGTAGACAACTGACCAATTTTGCCGTTTCATTGAAACCTTAATGGTCCCTTGTCTAAAGTAACATGATTCACCATAGAGGAATGCCAGACACGCAAGCAAGGACAGAATCTGAGAGACTGGTGGGACAGGGAGGACATTAACTTGTATTATATTTGGCATTTAGAGCCTGAAGCTGAAAACTGGATCATTCATGTGTAAACTGAGAGGCCATTGTCAGACACCGCCCTGTTTATGCTGCCTCTTTATGCAAACCTGCTGCAGAGCTCTTCACCAGTGTGAGACTGACCGTGTCCCCGGGGACAGTGCTGAGGGAGGGCCAGCCTTTGCAGCTCACCTGTGAGGCCCAGTTGAGCGAAAGGCAGAAGGCCCTGCCCCCCACCGCTGCCACAGTAAGGATTCTCTTCACTTTCTGGAGAAATGGTGAACCCCTGGGCAGTTCTTTGGACTCGGCGACCTACAGCATCAGTCAAATGCTTAGCTGCCACGCCGGACGATATGTCTGCAGTGTGAGCTCTGGGAGAGCTGAGAAGCGCAGCAGGGAGGTACTCGTCACCTTAGATGGTGAGTGTTATGACTGATGGGTGCTGCTGTGATCTTCAGCATCATTGGAGCCTGTCGGTGCAACTATGCTTTTGGGAAAATGTATCCCAGTTTAATAGGAGAGTAGTAAACAACATTATGAAGTCTGTGATACTGACAAGAGTACTGTACTTCCCCTAGACTATGCTTGGTTAGCTAAACAAATATCTAATCAATATTGCAGTTAAAAAAAATTGAAAATAGAAGTCCAAATTCATTACAAACAACACATTTACAAGCTGCTCAGCCTGCTGTTTGGAGTTCTGGATAAAACTTGCTTGACAAAGCTAGCATCGTAAAATCGTTCGTCGTGTAAGATTTAAAAATAATTTCAATGTTCTTGTTACAATGCTGAAAACAAAGTTATGATTACACTACCATTGTGCCCTCGCTGAAGCGGGATTGTTATAGTTATGTGCAGCAAAATTGTTGTAGAAAACATTAAATAAGGGAAAACAGCCTGTTTCATTCTTGTGCCAAATTATAGGATTGTAATTGGGCCTGTTAACTCACTTCTGGACATTTTTCAACCAAATCAAGTTATTCTTTTTATATAGACACTGGAGAACAATCTGGAAGAAAGACAAAACATATATTCTATGGCACCTTTACAGCTTTATGCTACTGCCATCAGAAACATACCTTTCAAAATGTATGTTAAACAAAATGGATAAATATGAAAAATGAAACTAGATCAGATCAAGGCTAATCTGCTAAGAGTTAATCTTGCAGTGCATTCTGAAACACAGTTTGGGTATCACTGCTCTGATCAGAAAATCAGACTCGTGTGTATTGACCGCCACGATTAATTATGTGATTGTCTCAGCTGTGAAGTACGACAGGGAAACTTATCAGGCTTTCATCACCTTTCCAAAAATTATAATAAGAATAAGTGAGTGTTTAGCTTGTGGTGGGTGAGTTTTAGGGGTGTACAGTCCTAGAGGATACTGGTATAATAAGGGTGTGAAGCCCTGCTGACGGGGCATCAATCAGACACTGTTAGCTGAATGGGAATGAGTTTGAAGCCTATTTGTTCCTCCCAATCAGATTCCACAGTCACTCTGACAGCAGTTCTTGGAGCAGTGCTGCTCGTCGTCATGGTAGCTGTGGCTTTAGCAATGAAAATCTGGTGGGTTAGAGGTGAGTCTTCTGTCTTGCTATGGTACCGTTTTGGAAAGAACTTTTGTTAAACGAACACACTCATAATGTCCGGATAATTTAAGCAGACTTACATTGAAAGACAAGCTGTTTGGAACCCGGCTTGCTGCCCATGGCTGTTCTCTTCCCTCGGGCCTCGCGGTCCTCTCTGACTCCTGCACTACCTGCCGTGATCCCAGGTCACACAGCTCAGCGGCATAGGGCCAGCGGTCCAGGGGGAGCAACAATGCAGGCGGAGCTGACGGAGCCGCTGGATGCCAGGTTAGGGTGTGTGTTTTGGACCTGCATGTGTCCCAGAGACTAAAAATTGTAGCTAGAAAAAGTAGATAGAATGGTGATACTGTAGTAGTCCCCTTGGGGAAATTCTCTCTTTCGCTTTGCTTCGTCTTGCTCTGCATACAGGTAAGTGCAAGCTTGGGGGTCACAGCCGAAGGGCAGCCGCCTTGCAGCACCCAGGGAGCTGGGGATTAAGGGCCTTGCGGCTATTCTGCCACACACTGCACCCTATCATTGGCTTAAATATTAACAATAAGGTCGATCGAGAGAAAACAAACTGATAGATTTGTGTCTTCATCTTTAGGTTGACTTCAGTACCCTTCACTGCTGCTGGTGGTGGAATAAGCACTGTTTCTCCAGGGGACAGTAGTTATTCTCCATTGCAGAGAATGTAATTAACAGCAATTCGCAGTGCCTTCCCTTCTAGCTGCTTATGTAGCATCTGCCAACCAATACACCCTTTGTACCAAAGAAAATAAAACATTTGAGACAGCAGCAGAATCTCTGAGTATTCCCCACAGTCTGTATATTGATGATGGACTGTCGCCTCGCCGTTTTGACCTAGGTATTGTCCTTGTAGTTACTTTCTATAACCATAAGATGGCGACAAAATTTCAATTTTTAATCCCACAGACGATTAGTGGGCCTTACCCTATTATAAAAATCTGTAGTACAGAAAACAAAGAGGGGTAGTTTAAAATTCGTGGTTTGGGATACAGGTGTAAATAAAAGGGAATAGATTTAACTCAGTATTTCAATAACGTCATTATTTATATATAAATGCAGGTTGTTTTTATTTAACATGTCTACTGTACAGTATATTAAATGCTCACAAATTCTTGAGATGATTAATTCAATAAAAATATTGCATATTAGTTGTGTTACAAAAATTCTTCATTTTTTTATGAGTGTGTGTGTGTGTATATATATATTTCACATTAGAAACAGTTTTCAGTAAAACATTCATTTCAAATAGTAATAAATTGAAACCATAATTATTGTTCTAAAAGCTATTAAGAAGTAAAAAGTTCATTATCACGCATTCTCATTGAGTACTTTTTAATTAAAAATACCTTTATGTATTTAGTATCCCTTTGGGAGTCAGTGATTACATTTGCAAGTAATAGCTAAATGGAAACAATAGAAACTGTCAGTCAAAAAAATGACTATTAAAAAAATGTCTCTGCAGAAGATATCTGCACATATGTTGAACATTGCATGTCAATGGACTTTTGGTATGAAACCAATAAATTAGCAAAATTTTTACAGAATTCAGCAAGCATTCCAAGACTTTCTGTGAGTGCTGTACATGCAGGGCTGTAGCTGGGTCAGTTTTTACCAATTGAGGAGGAGTGGCCCCCTCAGTAGATTTTGCTGATTATACATTCTCCTATACTGTATTACACTCTTCACCTTGATCAGAGATATGTATTGTCATTTGTAGGTCATTTGTGTGATTCATGTAGATCCAATGACTTTTTAAAATGGAGGGGTAGCTGGGTCTGCAAGAACAGTGTCATGGGTAATGAAATGATAACCTCCCCCTTTGGGGAAAAGAAACAAGCTCCTGAATTCAAATTGGCACTTACAACTGCAGCACACCTCAAGAATGAAGATGGTTGAGGTTAGAGATTAAACAACTACTGGTTTCACTGTGAACCACAGTAAAATTCCTGATGGTTAATATTACCGTTTCAAATTTTACTTATCAAAACCATGCTTGATGGCCGCGCTTTGCAATACTCAAATTAAGTTCCGTCCAACGTCAACAAAAGTTAGTGATTGTCTCCCAGATGCAGGTGTGCAAGCACAGCATGCAACGTGGGTTTGTTTTTGTCAGTGAAAACATGACAGAAGCCAGTTAAGGTCCTGCTGTGATTTTTCGGCCTGATAAGAAGACTAAACGAAGTGTAGTTTTGGTTGTTAATCGTTGTAACCACTGCCCACTACTTATCAAAGTAAGTTATCTTTTAACTCAGTGCATAATCTTGGGAATGGGAATGATGTAGTGATGTAATGGAGCTGGTGCACTTCTTGCCCCAGCCTCAAAACTAGATGAATGCCCATTTGCTAGTAATGGTCAAAGTGATATCCCATGAACCATTTGCAATGCTTCTTGCCCCCACTAGATGGTGCTCTTCGCTTACATTGAAGCATGCTTTGGGACCTTTTTTTCAGGAAAAGCACCATCTAGTGGTCAAAAATCCACAAACTGAAATCTGATCAGATTTTCAGTTGTCATGTTCAAGGGGGACGATTTGCATTCTTGTATAACCTTTTTTGCTCCTGATGAGTTTGCATCCCTGTTGATGTAAATTTAGAAAAGTGTGTATGAGGAACACAATTCATGCTGTCTTTAGTAATTCATGGCATACAAGGAGACATCTCGGTTTAATACTGACTTTGAGCTGGCCCTCAGGATTAAGCCTGAATGCACATGGAAGGAGGCTCTTGGCCTGGGGTCCTCATGGTGGCTTTAGTACCCAGCTCTCCACGTCGCATATTTTAAAGGCAAAGAGATTGTGACAGGAATCCCCCATAACATCACTATAATTCTTTTATCATTCTCCAGCTATACCTGAAACCAGCTGACGCTTTCATAAAAGCCTGCTGTAAATTTTCTTGCCTTATTTCACTTTACAATTACCTTTGTGAGAAAAATGCCCATGAAAATATGTCACATTAAGGGTCTGTTAGTTCGCATAATAAATATAACAAGCAAAGTTCCTCAGATTTTAGTGCAGTGGAATTTAAAACAAAGCAACAGTTTAACTGTAGATGGGGCTTAACCCCAGAAAAAGACTGTAACTAATAATTACAGACCAAGCAATCAGCAGCCTCTGTTAATCCCAGAGACATGCAGGTTCACCCAGCCACAAATGCACATCCCAAAGTTTTAGTGTTCTTAGCATTTCTTGGTAATTTGGGAACATTGGCTCTGCAGGTATTTTGTTTGCCCTACATCTTGGTGCAGTATTTTGAGTTATATACAGCCCCTTTTTCAGCCATGACTGATAGGCTGCGTTCACTATACCACAGTCTCAGTCATGCATCACTGGAATGCCCCTCGTCATATCTGTTATTACTGTGAAGGTTAATAAGATGAAAGTCACCCTTGCGCCTGATGAGATGAACTTGTTGTTCCATCGCATCAGCATCGCATGCCCTGCGTCGGTGTAGGCAAAGCAAACCGGGTGCACCAGTGCCAGCAGGCCCATACTATCACACCTTGTAATGTGATACACAGGATCCACATTGAGCTTCATTTGTCTAACCTGCAGTGTGACTCTCCAATGGCACTTTACAGTGAAGGACAAACCTTTACAAACCTTTACAAATTATTTGCTGTTCCGAAAACAAAATGCATCGAATAGAGGATTAGCAGTGTTTTATATACTGTAGAAGTATGTACTGAGACTGTTGTGGATAAGTGGTGAAGTATATATTTTAATGTACATTTGGAGGCTAGCATGTGGTTTAGTGGGCTACATGTGATCAAAAGGTCATTGGTTGAAGCCCAACTTCAGTACATCTGCGGGTCCTTGAGCAAGGCCTTTAACCCCCAGCTCCCTGGATACTGCTATGGGAGTTTGACCTTAGCAGCCAGCTTGCTATCACCTACAGAGAGCAGGATGGGGGAATCAAATAGAGAATTTCCCCACAGAGGTAAATAAAGTATCAATTATTATTATATTTTAAATGCCTTGGATAATATGACCTTGTAATACAGAAATAGTCCAAGCCTCTGGTGTGTGTGTTTTTTTGTTTTGTTTTATTAAATGTTTTTTACTAAATCGATAGGTTAGCAAAAGGAAATATATGTTTTTTGTGTGATGAGTCAGAATGATGAGTCTGGCAGGAAGGTGTGAGAAGGAGCTGAGTGGCTGCCTGGGGATTTATGGGTAATTTCAGATCATATAATGTTGGCACTGAACACAGCAGCATACAGAGAGAGAGCATGCAATGAGGTACTGACAAGGGATTTCTAAAACCTTCCCAGTAATGGCCTGTGTGTGAAGTGCCCTCTGTTTGTAGGTTTATGTAACCTCCAGCCTTCAAGACACACAAACCAGGGCTGTGTCTGATCCTGGCGGCTTGCACCGAGGCGTGAAGGCAGGGTACGTGGTGGCGAAAAGCTGCTTTGCGGATCTGCTGGTTTTGGGCTGACAAAGAGGCACTGTTGAGTCAGCTTGGATAGCGTTTGCTGTGCTGTCAGTCATGTAGCATTGGGAATGGACGTTGAACAGACCTGTGGGGGAAAAATAACCTCCTTTTATGAATTGTGCTAGTAGAAATAATAGTTTCAAAGGAACACCAACGTGTAAGAATTCTGTGTTCAGTTTTTTGGGCCTTCATCTTCTATTTGGCAGTAGGATTAGCTCAAATATAAATGATCAAAGTCCCAATGGACTTCTTGCTAATTTGCTTTGTTGATGCCTACTTCACAAACTTAACAGCACAACAGACACAGCTGTGTTTTTAAACTACTAAATCTTAATAGCCCACTGTAGACTCAAGCAGGATGAGACACTGGCCAGTAAGGAGAGAGGTAGAGAGAGAGAAAACAGATGGAGTGAAACCAAGGCGGAGTGGAAGGATCTTTGTGTCTGAAAGAAAGAGAGTCCCTTATATTCTCCCAGCATGTCCTTGGCCCAACCAGAGGCCTAGTCTCGTCTGCCCAGCAGGGGACTTTCCTGAGCAGGCTGCCCAGGGGAGGGGCACCTGCTTTAGCCACAAACACTAGTCAGGAGGAGGGCGAGAGGGTGGGGGGAGGTATGGAGGCACAGACAGGGAGGGAGGGTACACTGTGAAGACACTTATGATTCCTGGAAATGAACTAGTGGAGGATCTATGAAACAGGTACAAAAAAGATTCTGTAGCGTTAAACAGAAAAAAAATCTGGTGCAGAGCATGGAAACTGAGAACATAAACTAATAGGAATGATGTTGGCAAAACACTTCTTAAAATGTTATCTTCCTCTGCATACTCACGTTGAATAAATACATTTATCTAGCATGGATGCCCTGCAGACATCTGTGTGACTTCACATGGCAAAATGGAAAAGAAAAAGGCTGATGGAAATGCAGAATCAGGATGCTTTAGAACCGCCGCAGCCCGACTGCCTCCGACGTCCTGGGTGCACGTGTACGCTAGCAGGCTGGTGGAGAGCGCCAGAAATGAGTCATCTTTCGTCATTGGTTTGGTGCCTAGTATTATTTAGTAAAATAACAGGCTTTCTTATGGCCAGTCAGTGGGGATAATCAACCTTACAATACCATCATTATTCATGTGGGCGTCATGCAAGTTTATTACTGCCAAGTACTCTATTACTGTACTGTATTTGACTTGTAATATTAAATATGCCATAATTAATTGTACAATTTGATCATTGATTGTGATATTTCTAATATGAAATATATTTATATAGGCAATCTTCATTATATGCAAATCAGAAGGGGCGACATGGTTGTGCAGCGGTTAGCACTGTTGCCTCACACCTCTGGGACCTGGGTTCGAGTCTCTGCCACATGTGTGTGGAGTTGGCATGTTCTCCCTGTGTCGTCGTGGGGTTTCCTCCGGGTACTCCGGTTTCCCCCACAGTCCAAAGACGTGCTGAGGTTAATTGGAGTTAATAAATTGCCCGTAGGTGTGCATGTGTGAGTGAATGGTAACAGTGTGTGAGTGTGC
>JAODKE010000146.1:1755866-1774018 GCA_026779605.1 Mormyrus hasselquistii
GCGATGGGCTGGCCCCCTGTCCAGGGTTGTTCCCTGCCTCGTGCCCATTGCTTCCGGGATAGGCTCTGGACCCCCCGTGACCCAACAGAATAAAGTCGGTTGGAAAATGAATGAATGATATGAACATCAGTAAATAAGTCTGTATACTAAGAATATGGTTGACAAACGCAGATGTTAACCTAGGGCCAAGATATTCTGTCTGTATCCTTGTGAAATTCTAACATTTCTTTTTAGTACCTGAGATTTCCTTCTTTATCTTAATCTCCCTTCCTTTTGTGCGTCACGTTGCTGACGGAGGCTCCACACCTGCTCCTTGCACCTCTCCATTAAACAATATTATTTATTCATCTGCGTCATAGAACAGCGGGTTCCCCTGCGCAGTACAGTAGAACCATTCAGGCACATGCAGACGGGCATGGAATAAGCGCGGGCCATCCCAAATGTGGATACAAACACGGCAGGACACATATGTGAAGACATGGTCTCTCTGGTCAGCCCTACAGGCTCAGCAAGAGGGCGCATGTGGGATGCACATCCATGCCTTTTTCTCTTGCTGTATGGATGTTGTTCTGCAAATTCTAAACCGCTCCTTACTTCCATTTTAGCACCGGGAATTGCTTGTAAAAATGCTCCTGTCACCCTGTCCATCTCACCCCACTGCAACAGAGAACCCGCAACACAGTCCAATAGGTCCAGTTTTGTTTTAATTTCTATTTATTTCAGGTCATACATTATATACTGTACATCAAACTTTACAAAGGTAGTTACAGAATGTAGTCACCATGCAATATATTGCATGGCAAATAAAATGTAAAACACATGCACATATATAAATATATTTCTAATTTAAAATCTTTAGCTTCGATATTTGTGGATATGCCATTGATCTCGAGGACTTTAACCTAACAGGAGAAACATAGCCCTTGTCTCCATGAATCTTTGACAAGCTGTGGCATACCTGTACAGATTTCACAGAGTGTGGAAGGTGATCAGACGTGACATTAAGCTCACAGAGTAACAGTTTGCAGTGTCCTCTCTGGCATCCAGAGGCCCCGTACAACTACTTGGGTGCAAAAAGGCAACTGGCCTTAAATAAAATACACCAGACACACACAGTGTATTGCCCAGACTTTGCTGGTATTCGCCTATTCGCACATTTTTTTGTTCCCTTACCATAAATCACAGGTTTGAACAGAAGCAATAAAATGTAATTTAAGTTTGGGCTTGCAGAAGCATAAGAAACTTATTAATGGTTCAAGCCAAGTACTGATTTCTGAGACACTGCACCCCTGTCACCTTCCCTTCATGGTAATGCTCTGATTTTACGGTTAATATTATGCACAATGTGTGCTATGTGATTTTTACAGGCTAATTAAAGGAGCACATAACAATCAAATCAGAAGGCAAGCAATGACCACCGCATAATTATATTTAAGGAGGAAATAAATCACATGGCATACAAAATATTTTAAGTACGTTTCATGGGTGTTATTTAAAGATTACAAGGCAAGGCCATATGAGGGAAAGGTGAGAGGAAAATTTGGTGCAACCTCGGACCGAGTTAAAACCCAGAATAAGCACCTTCATTCTGAAAGAATGGAGCATTTGGGTTTTACTTGTTCTCTCTCCCTCTCTGTTCCATACTCAAGCCAATACAAGCTAATCAGCAAACTTAGAACTGCTGTAACCTATTCAAAGGCCAAGAGAGCAAGAATTTTATGATGAAATATCTGATTCGCAGATCTTTTTTTGGGGTTGATTGCTCGAGGATTTGGGGAGGAAGGTAGAGTGGAAGAATAACAAAGGTGTCCTCATCTGACCCTCTTGGCAGTGGGATAGATGGCGACTGGCTACTTGACATGTCACCTGCCATTTCCTCTCATGGGAGCTACTGTTACCAGGGTCATGGAGTTTTCTAGCAGATATAATCCTTTTTTTCCCTGGTAAGCTTGTACTGAGTAGTCCCTTGTGGCCAGTGGACATCAGTGCGATGGGCTGCCCTTGCGACACAGCTGGGCTCCTGAGGTAAGCGTCTGTCGGTAATGCCTGTGTTTACCCGTCAGCAGCGTGTAGAAGAAGGGGTTCACGCATGAGTTCCCGTAGGTCAGCCCCGTGAGGATCCTGTTGACCGTGACCTGAGTGCTGGTCGGGATGGACCTCAACAAATCCGGCCGGTAGAGCGGTAGGAGCTGCCAGATCCAGAAGGGCAGGAAACAGGCCCAAAAAGCAAGGACTATGCCCAGGATCAGGAGCAGCACCTTGGGGCGGGGAGCACGGGGGGGACAGCTGCTTGCAGTCGCACATGGAGGGTGGGTCTGGGACACCCAGTAGAGGCGGCCCAAAGCGGCATATAGGCCTCCAATAGCCAGTCCTGGTCCTAGGATGCTAGTGCAGAAGAGAACGCTCATGTAGGCCTTGGAGCTTTGCTCATCCCATGCGGGTACACAAAGCTTGCCGTCAAGGGTGCCACCATCTTCCAGGTGGAGTGTGATCATCATGGGAAGACTCAGCGCCACGGCCAACCCCCAAGCAAGCACGACCCTCAACAGACCTGAAGATGGGGAGGAGGAGGTGGCCAGGGGATCTGCCACGGCCCTGTAGCGGTCCAGGCTCATGGCAGTGAGGGTGAAAATGCTGGCGTGCATGGTGAGAAGATCCAGGCTGAGCAGAAGCCGGCACCCCAGTTCCCCAAAAGCCCAGTCAGCAGCTAGGCTGTCATATACGATGAAGGGGGTGGTGGAAAGGTAGAGGAGGTCTGCCAAAGCTAGGCTCAAGATCTGGCGGTAAAGAGACGAAGAGGACGGGGAAGAGGAAGATGACATGGAGGGGGAAGGTAGAGAGGAGACCGGAGAGCAACGTGGTAAGATAGTAGGACAGAGCCCCCCCACACAGTAGCAGGACCTGACATGACGTCGCCTCCGTCTTCTGTGTTGCAGAAGGAGCCCCAAGGTGTACAGGTTTCCGCAAATACCCAGGAGGGCCATGAGGGAGAGCAGGGAGCAGAAGAGGGCTGTGGAGACGAGGCTCGGGGATGGGGAGAGGGAAGGTGAGGAAGAGGGCAGAGATGCATTGGAAAGCAGAGGGAGCGTGTGGGAGGGTCCGGGGGAAGGGGAGTTAGAGACCGAGTTAGGGGGGTCCATTTTTCTGGCCTGAATTATGTGGAAAATGATAGAACTAATGTATGTTAGGTTGGGAACACCTACATAAAAGTAGAAGACGGACAGCTAGCTGCCAGGGAGTTTGAACTAAGGTGGAGGTCAGATTGACTGATGAAAGCTATGGGCCAGTCACAGCCCACAGAGTGTCAGGTAAGCTAGAGGAACAGAGACAGAGATACAGAAGTGAGAAGGAAATACAGGGTGGGGTGGCAACAGAAGAATACAATTATTAGAAAAATCCATCAAAAACCTCTGTCTTAGCTCACTGAAATATGAAATTCAAGTCTAAGATTTGATTTGAACACAGAAAAGTTAGGTCAACCCCAGCACCATGTGTTATAACAGAGTTCAAGAGAGGATGCCACATGATGACACACAACGGCTTGTCTCTCCTGTCTTGTTTATTTCCCAGACATGGGTTCGCTTGTTCGGGTTCCCACTTTGATACAGTGAGTGAGAGACCACCCTGGCGTCGGGCACCAACACTTCAGCACGCAGTGTTACGGGCCGCTGGCTAGCCAGACCGGCCTGGCGCAGACGTACGGGCAGGCATGTCTGCCTGTGGCGCGTCTCGGCACTCCCGCCTTTGGCTTCTGATTTACGCCCCGCCGAGTCTGAGCTCCGGTGCTGGCATAGTTGAAGGGCTTGCCTGGGCCAAGCATCATGCTCTCACTCCATTACCAAAGTTAAAGAACATTTTCTGCACCAGCTTGCAGAATTAACCATCATTGACTTGTAAGGATATAATGGACTTGTAAAGAAATAATTGTAGGCCCTATATCTAACTCTGTAACAATCGACATCTCACCCACTTTGTATAATCATAATATATGTCAGACTCTTTCAAACTCCTTGTCTTATTTGTATGTCTCTGTTTTCAGCTCCACATTTTCTGTAATTTCAAAGCTGTAATCTAAAATGATTCAATATCAAAGACGACTCAGAGGGACTATAGAGAAGGAACTCAACTGAGACAAGGTGACCCCCTCAGCACCGGGGTTAAGCGCTACCGTAGAGCAGGAGGAGCAGCAAATCGCCCTACTGTAGACCCCAAAATCACTAAAGGAACACTATTGAATTCATCAGACATAAATCTTTCCCTTTACATATGCATTTAATTTATAACAAAAAAGGAAATGAAACCTTTTGTGAAGTGATATATTTTAAACCGAATGGTTGCTTCGTATTCAGATACGATATTAAGAGATATTAGAAAAACGCGTTCACATAAACTGTTTACGTAAAAATACGCTTATTTGAAGGCCTAAATTTGCGATTGTCTTCCAGGTACTTGATTAGGTCAAATCAGCAATCATCGAAGCTACCTGGCGGCCAAAAGCGCACGGAAACAACTTTGGTTGCCTTCATTAATAAGATGTTTAAACGAGAAAAGATTTTCATGTTGATGACACAACTAAAACACTTGTGTAATAATCTCAATTCTGCAGCATTATACATACAGTACGGCCTATATATACCCTATGCATAATGCTAAAGCCGGCTTGTACAAGATAAATAATAAGACGAATAATGTCATCATATATAATTAAACAATTACACGAAATGTGCCTATACGATATTTATTAAAATTACCTTTAAATGCAGCCTGGAAAAGATGAATATGTAGCGTTATAATCCATATAATTCTGCGTCGCGTTGCTGCCTTATCTTGTCTGTAGATACTCGTGCTTCCATCGTCCAGGCAAAAGTGGAATGTGCAAAAATATATTTTTTTTGATAATTTTCAAGTTGGCGTTGTGAAAAAAAATCAGACGTACGTTCGAATAAATGTTTCTAGTAATCAATAAATTTCCACAGCAAGTCAAGCGACGGTCTAGCTCTCTGCCCCAGTGCGCGCTCCTCTTGTGTAGCTTACTTACCGCCCCCTCATTTGTTGCATGTGTGTGAAAGGGAGAAATTTAAGGGAGAATAAGCGAGTGAGGGAGAGGGATGCACGGAGAAAAGCTTTATTAACCTTTTCTCATACTATAAATTTCGCTGTAACTATATTGATTTAATCTTGCGTAGAACGATTTAGTTGATTTTTCGTCCCTCAATAAAGTCGCCAGTTATCTACTGATTTCTGAAACAGATTTTAAGTTACGCGTGAGCAAATCTCCCCATGCGGTTAAGTATAAGTGGATACATTTGGCTTAAATTAAACGATACAAATATAATTAATATTAATAAAATTTTAATGCATCTGTAATAAATAGGCTACCACTTTTATGTAGCTTGGTTTCCTATTTATCATACGAGTTTAATGTTGTGGATTTATTTATACAACTATCAGCCTATACATACATATACTACAACCTCTAGGAGAAACTCTCTTGCATACAGCAATGAGATAAATGTTAACAGAATTTTTCTTTATTTAGTCAATGCGACGTACAACTGAGACAAAACATTTTATTTAATAATTAATATAATAACAACAATTATTAAATCCATCCACAAATGAATATTAAAAGCCATAGTGCCAAGCGGTTTACCACAAATAAATTTATTCTCATTTTTTATTTTTACATTTTTTGTCAAATTAACTGCGGCAATTAAAATTCAATGCAAGATCAAAACTCAATATTTGGCTAAAATGTTTCCAATTCTGTTGTTTATGTACTAAATAAATTTAATTTTACAGCAACCTCAAACTACCTCTGCGGCAGATAGTAATATAATTTTGCGTTTGAATTCCAAATTTTAACACATACAATTAAGACAATGCTAGTCAATAGAAGAATTTATAGATAGACCTAAATGAATGCAAAACATATATACAGATTTAGTCAATAACAAATTAAAGTGAACAAAAAATACGAACTGTAGCCTTTAAAATATCAGATTTCTGTACTGTCAGACTTTTAAACCTTGAGTTATTTTTTATTTGTTAAATATATAGGCTATATGTTAAAGAAACTATTACACTAGCCATAATATTTTTTATTTTAATCTCCTGTACAGTGTCGAAAATTTAATTATTACCAAATTAAACACGTCCCTGTGCATTTGGCGATGACGTATTTCGTTGCTCCAACGAAGGATCGGGATCCAAACTGGGAGGCGCACGTTCTCCTTTCAGGGAAGTTCGAATGACTCACAGAGGGATCCCGTCCAGCGCAAAAGCACATGTGTCCCGCTTGCTGACACATCAGCCGGATGCCGTAATACATTTTCTATCGCTCCGTGAACCGCAGCAATAAGTAAGCGTCTCCACTTCGCCCAACGATAATACGCCTGCAGCCGCCAATGTTTTTGCAGTAACGACATACCCGACGAGCCACGAATCTGGCATGTCACCGATAAAACAATATTTTACATCTACTGCTCAGAGTGTTGTAAAAACTTACAATACTCTTATGTGTTTTATGTGTTAAGACAATGCAATGATTTGGTGGGTATTATAAAGCGGCTTGATGATGCTGTAAAAAATAGCCGGTCCTGGGGTCCCATGTGTTGAGTAGCGCAGACAGAAGTGAACCATTAAAATACGGAAAAAGAGGGGGGACATACCTATCCCCGCAGGGTGCAAGGAATTTGAACAAATACCTGGCACGGTCATGCCAAAATAGGAAAGCAGGAGAGAGGATTGGGGTATGGGGGCGGGGTGCACTGGTTGAGGAAGGGCATAAAGATACGACGTGTAAGGTTAGGACAACATTATAGACTATACAGAAATGTTATTTTTACGAAGATGCCGCTGATATTCAATTCTCCATTATATTCAACTAGATCCAGTCGTGACATGCACTTCCGATCTAGTAACATTTCAGTCCACTTATGAAATGCCATCTCCATCAACAATTAAATTATCATCACCGCCATCATACGGTAACTGTTAATATTAACATGACTAATAACTTTTTTTCTCAAACAATCTGCAGTCTAAAATTCTCCACAACTCTGGTAGGCCTATACAAAATATTTATAATATTTATACCCACAGCACCACTCAACTTAGTGAACCTACACTTGAACCTACAAAAAGATTGAATAAATGTAAAAATAAACAAAAGTGACCAACATAAATTGTTCTTTGACCGTCCTTTCTTCCCGTGTTCTTCCTTCATTATGTTAATTAAGTGTCTCAGTGTGAATGCCGACTGACGAATTAGCCACCTGTTGTTTCGGAGCGTTCTGCAGATTTAATTAAATGGGCGGACATTTTTCGTGTTACAAATGTCTGTTTTTTTCTTCTCCGGCTGATTAGGTGGGCTCACAATGAGTTATTGATTTCATCTAGGGGGTGTTTATGTTCCTGTCACTTTCATTTATTCACCGGCGGAGTCCCTTGCTCACTTCTCCATGATTATAACTTTATCCTTTTGTCTGGGAGATCCAATAAGAAATTTTATGTGTGAGATTTATGCCGGTTTCCTGATGCTCCCAATAAACATATATGTAAATGTGAAATAGCCGCCTAGAACAGCAAATGCATTCATAGGACAGTGATAGAAGGGTATGCTGAGTAGCCTAGCCAGGCATCTTGCAAAAATTCAGCTTTTAGCACAATGCACTGGGTATATATATATAAACACAAAAGTATATATATGTTTACATTACCAAATGTTCTCCATAATGTGATAAACGCCTGTTATTTTGACATTCTGGGGACAATTTTTCAGTTCCCGTAAAGATCTGTAAATCCAGTCAGAAATCTAAAAATGCCATTATATTTTGTTTGGTTACTTATGGTTAAGTTTAGGGCTGGTTAGGGGTTAGGTGTTGGGTTTAGAATTTTCTCTGTAGAAATGAATGGAGAGTCCCCACAATTATTACAAATGTGTGTATGTGTGTGTGTGTGTGTGTGTGTGTGGTGTGTGTGTGTGTGTGTGTGGCTTATGCAGATCAGATGTCAGATATTGGACCATAAATGGACAGCTGATCCAATAGATAGGTGCTTATTGTATGAACTCTTTCAGAGCTGCATCTCCACTGCAGGCTTTGCATTTCTGTTTTCTTGTTTCTGCCCGTCACATTATTCTACACAGGCAGTGTCACTTGAAGGTGAACACACTCATATTTAGCTAAGCTCTGTCCCTACAAATGCCTTCACTATTAATTCTACTGTCAATGCAAGTACTAATACATTGTCATGGATTGTTTGATGACTGGCAGCTTGGATCTAAGTGTTTGCTAATGTATTACAGTCAAAATTAATGATTTCTTCCCCAGATGATACATTTCACCAGAATCAGAATCATTTATTTATCACCAGGCCCTACTTTTAAGTATGAGGAATTTACACTATAAAGTCAAAGAACACAAGACAATTTATAAAACAAGCAAGACAATTAACATAATGAGTTATACACATACATAAAATACAGTAATGATGTTCAGAAATTTAGGAACAAAGATCTTATCTTTAGCTAAGCTTTACATCCTTTTAATAAATGAGTCACCTTGGACGGATCTATCACAAGGAGGAGCTGCACTCCTCTGACTTCTGGCTTAATGAAGCACAGATGTCCAGGATACTATGGCGAACCCCTGTGTCGGACTGTATGTAACTCTGGAAACACTGGAGAACGGCTGTCCTCAGGTTAACATCAGTGGACTGTACTTCCTTCTTAGTACTAATGCAAGCATATATTAACACTAGTGATTCTTTGCCACCTGTTGTAAATAAAGAAAAAGCTGCCACCATTGATGATGTTCCTCTAAACACTGACTGAAGGGGGCAGCACTGGTGACATCCATGGATGTGACTCTGAATTACCAGCAGTAATCGCACTAAGAAGGTGGAGACTTCAGAGCAGTATGATTTTCCAGTGATGATTTATTTTTGGCAATAAGGGCTGAAGGATGATGGCATTTAGTCTCCAGTAAGCAGGAGTTACTGAGCTGGCTCACAGTGTTGTCTCCTTCACTGCCAGAGTGCCCTAACTCACACCTGTTCACCATCATGTCGGTGTCAGCTTTCCTCAAAGAAACAGACCTCGTGCTCATACCTCGTACTTACTCAACAAATGCACTGCATCTGTGCTGCCCACTCAACTTGCTCCTTCCCTCATCTTACAGTTGAGTTGATGTTATTTTTATCTTCAATTTTGCTGACAGCTTACGTTGCAATAATGCTACTCATAAATTAAAAAAAAAACATTTTGAGAAGACTTTGTGGAGAAGTTGACTATTTGGAGTCACAAGATGCATCCTTACAAATACATGCTTATGTAGTATTTTCAAGGATGGGTAGTAATGAATTGCATATAACTGGGATTAACTGAGACTGTGAAACTATATATCACCTACCCAACCCTGAGTATTTTGTTGCATTATCGTAGTTGAAAACTGCTGTTTCATTTTAGGTCTAACCCAATACTGCCATCTGGTGGATGTGTGCTTTAAAACTGGACGGATTTACAGTAGCAGAAATTTTTGACTTGGATGCCAGGATGCCTGAGCCGGTAGGACGGTGGCTTCACGCATCTACAGCCTGGGGTTAGGCTCCGGGCCCCTCTTAGTATTATGGCCATTTACTCTGGCGTCCTCCTTAAGTTCAAAAACATGCAGTTAGGTGAATTACCTACTCTCATAACGTGAATGTCAGTGTGTGTCCTGTGCTGGACAGGAACCCATGCAGGGTCTTCCCACCTTGTGCCTTCCTGGGTTAGGCGCCATGCTCACCATAACTCTTTGGTGGCTGAGCCCTTGTGTAGTGTAGCTCACCAGGTTGGGATACTGTGCTTTAAATTGAAAGGTTGTCGGTTGAAATCCTGTGGTGAGCAGTGTGATTTTACTAACTAATAAACAAATGCTAAACTTTATTTTCGCTTTTCTCATTTTTTTCGTGGAAGTGAACATCCTTTTCGGATTTCTTTGTTAGCGAAAACAGGTGTTAATGCATGCCTTTCATATACAGACGTGAAGCGAAAACCGGGGGATGCCTGTATAATTTTATTTTATGTGTTTTGTTGATATTTTTCTATCACACCCAGAATATAGGATGGAATAAAATAATAAAATTATTAGCAAATTTAATGATCTTTATCATTAGGAGACTCCTATGCATGTAACTATGTCGCATCCCGTATCCTCAGGGAAGTTTCCGTTGAGTAATGGTTAATGGACAGTCTGAATTTTAACTCATAATCGTGAACCGTTGCTCATATTCTCTGTTTCTTCTCTGTTGTCCAACATTCATTTACATATGATAGGATAAAATAGGCCTATAATCCTATCCGTACCCTGTCCAATACATTCGGTTGGGCAGATGGACGGAAAATATCGGCGTTTTGCAGTTTTCATGGATTGATTCTTTTTATATGTTTGGCATAATGATGAACTTAAAGCCGGAGATCTCAGTGCCACCGAGCGGCTTTTTCCAAATATGTGCTAAGGTGATATTTACAGTAAGTTTCACGTCGCCGCCATGACCGCTGGATAAAGCTCAAGAGGATGTTAAGGTCAGATGTTAGAGAGGGAGGGAGTGAACCGAGGGACGAACATGAAAGACTGAAAAATTAATATCCTCGGACGGCTGGTGGAATAGTTTACAGAACACTTGCGTGAACTGCGTCACCTCTGCTTTTGTTCTGTTATTTAGTTTATTGTTTCAACCGATTTTGAACACAGAGGAAACGGGTAAGGATTGTTTGATTTTTACCGGAGGGTTTGGTTAAAATAAAAATATGCATACTAGGCGTCAATTTGCAGTTATTTTCCTGAGATTTTCTGCATTATCAACAAAAATGTATATTTTTATTATTTAAATGTATTTTATGTAGGCCTACGTATAGCCTATAATTGTATGCTATAGCAAATGTCAATGTGTAGGCTATATAGTCAAATCCTTAAAAAACTTTTATCGCTAATCACTGATTTGGCACGGTTGGCCATTAAACATATTTCGACCAACCACATTTAATTTTAAATTTAAAGTTTGAATTTTACTCAGTTTTTTTGTTAGAATCTTTTAATAATAAATAGTGTTTCACGAGTAGTTTTGGGAGGGATCATGTGTGAATTTAAATAATGTTTATGATTGAGGAAGTAACTCGGTTTATTTGAACTTACACTGAGTTGGTGTATATAACATATAGACACTATGGTGATGGGAATGAATATTCTGTATCACCCAGTAAAGTTTCTGAAATTCCGCTGCTAACGTGTACGTGACAGGGCTGTAGGTGAGGGATATTCGGTCAGGAGCAAAACCTTCCCACTACAGGCTTCGTGTCTACATCGGCAACAACCCGCCAGTGTCCCTGGTTAAATCGTCAGTGTTGCTTGTATTTGTTTTAATGTCAGAATAGTACAGTAAAAATATTAAGATAATGTGTCATTGTAAATATGAGTCATCTCGTGTGCTGTGTAGTCAAAAAGATGCAAGTGCAAAATCAAAATAGTTACTTCAGATGAACAATGCAAAGGTTCAGAAAACTTCACATACACTGATTGCAGTTCCTAGGTATTGCACTGAATATAGAGAACATTTTTTTCATTGTTGTCTTAATCAGATTACATCTGAATACATTGTATTTTGGATGTGCAGAACCATGTTTGAAACACGCACTAAGTTAAGTGGTGTTATTTCAAACTCTCGCTGTGAAAAACACTGTACTCGAGGCAACTGGCCGGCACGTTCCGCGGACAGCGAAACATTCGGGTTTCTCCGTTCGATTCTGCTCCTTTCGCTATTGGCCAGAGCTCAGTATTCTAATTGGACACTTTCTTCCATCAAACCATCAGAACATTGAGCTCTGGTCAATAAACCGACTCACTGCCTATAACTGAATTTAGTATCCAGTGTTTTTATTGTATTTATCTGTCGCAAAAGTTGCACACTATTTATTGTTATTGTGTTGTATATTTAATATTTGTATACTTCCAATTGAAGCACTCGTTGCTGTTGTTTTCATACCTGCACACATGTGTTTCATAAAAGAAAGCGAGAAAGACAAGGTTACCCTACATATGTGGATGGCTATGATCTGAATGAAAGCTGTGCTGATGGAGTGTGAGAGAGATTTGCTGAGTAGAGCACATTGTGCACAAGCCCTGCATGATCTGGAAAAGCCCCAACAAGGCAAACACAGAGAGGCCAGGTGCGATGACACATTATTGATTTGTAATGCTTTCTGTAATGTCATTTTTCTCAAGTTTTCATGCTTGATGTGTGTAGAAAGTAAATGAACAGTGTAGTTTTCTGCCCTTACATAGTTGTATTTATGAGTATAAAGAATGACTAATTCTATGGTCTAATCTGGAATGCATTTCGAAAATATCTGCGGTTGTATAGTTTTGAGCTGTTTTCAAAGAATGCCGATATTTAGCTCTCCTAAGGGAACAGAGGTCCCAAGGTCACTAAGACAACCGTGTGCCTAGACCATCAAGGGTCAGGAAGCTGGAAGTAGACGAAACGGTCTGGGACGCCAGGAAATAGTCCTATCCGCAAGTCGTCAGTCATACAGGGGAAAATATGTCACGAGTTTGCCAAAAACAACTGCCAAAGACACAGCATCAAGCGTGATTCGTGGGATGGAATGAGGAGCGAAGGCTGTACCCGTGGGGTTCAAAGTCCCCCTCGGCAGCTGGCAGTCCGCTCTGTCTGGGATGATGCTTCTGCTCTGCATGTAAACAAACCGACAGCCGGCATTAATTATTTTGCGGTTAAGTTGGCTGCGTATTATATGTTTTTGAGCTCCCGGTTGTCACTGGACTTGCTCCAGTGATGTACTGTACTGCAATTCACATTGTTGGCGAGGCACCGTGTTGAAGATCGATAAGAGCGTAATGCCATTAATATCAGCTGGACCGGTTATTTATATGCACAGGAATGTCTGCATCGCCTCAAAGCAGTACACGTCGTCGGCCTTCTGGGTACACGTGCGCCTAGGGAGCATTTTGGCTCCGTGATGACATCCAGCATGACACGCGGTTAACTGCGCTGCGTTGTTCTGCGGAATAACGATGGTGCATCAGTTTCACGGCATTTTTGAGTTGAGACTTGAGAAAAATGGACATGGCTGTGCTTTGACCGTCACTGATTTTATTTATGTAATTTATATATAGTAATCAAAAGAAAGAGATTTATGAGCATTAGGAATATAACTCTAAGCAGCACATATTGACCTGTTGAATCTGTTACATCACATTACTGTAATCTGTATGAACGTACTTATAAGCTCTTGCTGTATATGAAATAACATTTGACTCTGAAGTGCTCGAGTCTAATAATAAAGACAGTAGGCCTACTGCGCGTATATGTGCTTTTTAATTATATTTTCGCAGGGATGTCAGAAATAAAGTGGGTTTAGATTTTTAAGTATGAAAACGAATAGGATGCTGGTGTGAAACAGGGAGATGAGCGCTGGCGGTTACTGAGGAAGGGCGACGCTGGCGAAGGGACATGCTTTGTGTCCCAGTTTGCTGACATGATGCCGATCGATGCGATTATTGATCTTACATCTGGGGTGACACACTTTTTGGGAGCCAGACAACCCAATGCTGGATGGTGTTGTTCTCACTGGACCATAGCAAATCGGGCACCTGTAAGTGCAGCAGTGAACCGTTAGGTGGAACAGAAGCATAACATCATCGCAGTAATATTTAAACTCTTTAGTGCTTTTCTGTCACCTGGAATGGTGGCAGCGGTGACCTCGGGCCGGATCTCTCTCTGCATCAGATAGAATGTTACATAAGTATCATTTCACAACTAGCTGTGGGGACTCTTAGTATGAGTAATAAATCAATAGCCAGGAGGTGGATGATTCAGCTCCAGAGAATAAAAGTCCAGACCAAGATTTTGTTTCAACCAACCAATTAAGTATAAAGAGTCACAGTCACAGAGAACTCAGCTGGTTGGTTGAAACAAAACCTTGGCCTAGACTTCTACTCTCTAGACCTAAACTACCCATTTCTATCAATGGATGAGCGCAAACCCAAGACATATGGAGGTTCTTTGATGATGCTGTTACTGGTGGCTCAACATTTCAGGCTATTGAGGCAGAAATGGTATCAGTTGGATATCCAGTTGTTATACACTGTTCTTAATAATATGTGATTTTTTTTCTCCAAGTATCATTGGGTAGGTATAATTTATGCACACACGAGCATCTATCAAAAATGTTTTGGATGCTAGCTTGTTGTTTGATGGTTGATGGATGACAGTGTTCTCTGGAGAATAATCTGGTAATGGTTTTAATCACGGTGAAACCTGTGTGATTAATCTTCCAGCGAGTGAAGGCTGTATTACCTCACCAGAGTGGGTGGGGCAGCTGTAACACGCATGCTGACGAGGTTATGATCCTGGGGAGGGACCGGAAGCGATTAACACAGAGAGACAACACAGGGAAAGTTTGTCTGGCATCTTGAGGATTGACATTGAAATCAAAGTTGCTCTGAATATTAATCTTCCCATGGAACACCTTAATATGGGGGAGCAATTTGGGCTGAGGGGAGAACAGGTGGAAGGACAGAGGAATGAGATGGATGCAGCCTGAGGTGGGAACAAGGACAGACAGGCTGCCTGACTCGTGGCCATGAGGACAGACTGGCTACGTGCCTCATGCCGAACGTGGACAGGCAGGCCGCCTGACCCATGGCAGATGAGAACAGATAGGCTACGTAATCCATGGTGAATGAGGACAGACAGGCTGCCTGAACCATGGCAAAAGAGGACAGACAGGCTGCCTGACCCATGGCGAACGAGGACAGACAGGCTGCCTGAACCATGGCGAACGAGGACAGACAGGCTGCCTGAACCATGGCAAACGAGGACAGACAGGCCCCCTGACCCATGGCAGATGAGAACAGATAGGCTACGTAATCCATGGTGAATGAGGACAGACAGGCTGCCTGACCCATTGTGAGCGGGGACAGATACCTGCATGGTTTCCTGTCTTTGGGGTGTGAGACAGTGCAGAGAGGAGAGTTACTAACACCCAATCCCCCCCACTATCACAGCATGCCTGGTCGGCTGTGTGTGTGTGTGGGGGGGGGGGGGGCACGTCTATTGCAGGGAAAGGGTGTGAATAAAACACTTCTGCATGTCAGTGAGAGTGGGGTGGTATGCCAGGGCACATCAGCACCACCAGCAGGACATGAGGATGATGCTGCTCCTGTCCTGCCTGTTAGCCTCTCAGCACGTGATGAAGCACAATCTTATTCCTTATACTGACTTTACAGCGTTCACCTGAACACCTGAAGCTGCAATGGTAGGTATTTCAGGGGACATTTACGATTCTGACATGTCATTTAGATGTAAATGCACTGACATCTCTGGCCATGCTATAGGAAGCATCTTTATTTACATATATGTATCAATTTTTATGACATTAATGTGGGTGAGAAACTCAGGGTACACGGCCCTCCACAGGGGGGCTGTGGGTTTGATTCATGCCCCGGCTGGTCAGCTGAGCCTGAGGTTCTTCCCTGCATGCCTATGTGCTGACTTGGGGGGGGGCGGTCAGACAGACTGAGTGTGTGCGTGGATGTGTGTGTTTCCGTGACCTATGAAGGACTGGGTGTGACAACCCTCTGTTCCACTCTCCCACCATGACCCTGCTCGCTGAGAGCTGCCTGGTTTTTGTCCCCAGCAAGGGCTGCAGACATAAGAGGAGTTCATGTCATGGCAGGACGAGGGCCTCGCAGTGAGCAGTGCGGTGAAAGTGAACGGTGCAGTGACAATGAGCGATACCGTGACAGTTAGCGATGCAGTGACAGTTAACGATGCAGGGCTTGTGAAGCACTTGGAGGTTAATTATAGCAGGTGTGTCCATCACCCTTCTGGAAGGCAAGAGTCACGCTGGGCCCTGTCTGCAGTTCCTGTGCTTACTGGAGACACCTTTGGGACAGTACACCATGCAGCAACAGGGAAAGCAGCCAGTATGTCACCCTATCCTCTGTGTTTTCTCATTTATGTTTTAACTTGTCGTGGGTCGTTTTCTCAGTCAGCAAACACCTAGAAAGCACTTAATTAAAATTTTAAAAAGAAAAAAACACCTTTTGGCGAGTCTAAATTGGCCCTGCAATTATATGAGTGTGGCTGTGTGAGTGTGTGCACCCTGTGGTGTGGTGGCACCTGCCCTGGGTTGGTTCCCACATGTGCCCCTTGTTCCTGGGATAGTCTCCGGTCCCCCCCAACCTCAGTTGGGATTAAACAGTTATGGTGGTGGATGGATGGATAAAACACCTTTGACATATTTACAATGACTGTTCTGCCCCCCCCCCCCAGACACACCAACTAAAAAAAAGCAGAAATAAATAATAACAAAATGTAAAACTAGATGAATATCAAAATATATGTATAATAACATTTACAAATATAACAGAAGTAACAGGCAAATATGTAGTATATAAATAAAAAATAAGAACAAGAATTATTGCAATATCTCAGATATGTTCTGCTGGGAAACCTTGGGCACTGGCATTCATGTGGATGTTACTTTGACATGCACCACCTACCTAAACATTGTCTGTATTCCCCGATGGCAGTGACCTCTTTCCGCAGGATAATGTATCCTGCCATACTGCAAAAACTGTTCAGGAATGGTTTGAGGAACATGAACACGAGTTCAAGGTGTTGACTTGGCCTCCAAATTCCCCAGATCTCAATCCAATCGAGCATCAGTGGGATGTGCTGGACAAACACGTCCGATCCATGGAGGCCTCACCTCATGACACACAGGATTTAAGGATCTGCTGTTAACGTCTTGGTGTCAGATATCACAGGACACCTTCAGAGTTCTTGTGGAATCTGTGTCTCGATGGGTTAGAGTCTTTTTTTCAGCATGAGGGGGGCCCACAATATTAGGCAGATGGATTTAATGATATGATTGATTGGTATATGTTTCCCTGAAAGTTGGAGAGTGTTTCTTATTAGCTAGGACACTTAGCGGCAGGCTGATGACAGTGCGTGACACGTGCACCACGAGCTACTGCACCATCAGCGGTGAAAAGCCCTGCGGAGTATAAACAGATCGATGTTCTATAGGGGCGAGAGCTCTCTGCAGAGGCTGCTGCTATAATGCAGCCTTCGGCGACAGGGTCCGGCTGCAGAGCGCTAAGACAGCAGCCTGTGCTAACACTCACTGTCGCCGCAGAGTGCCGCCTCTCTCCATTTTGACTCTGCCACTTTTGGGTCTTTTCGATGGCGGGCAAATCCACAGGGCAAGGGGGTGGAAGCAGAGGGGGGCTTTTATTAGGACTTTTGTTCTGCAATGCTTCAGTGTTCCCTGTGATAGCATCGTGCATGTTTACACTAGCTGAATACAGATATTTAGACAATAAAAATACATTTAGACAATGATAGATAGTAACAGCAATTATTTTATCATAAAAGACATTTTAAAAGATTCACAGAAACTTAGAGAATTTCTTTAAAATTAATATTCCGTTTAAATGCGATATCCTGTATTTGGGAAATTATTTTTTTTTGAAAAGTGGAGTGAACTCGACAGGTCGTTGATTTTGATTCTTTTATTAGCAAGCAAAAGGGCTGTAACAAGAAAGTGGTTAAGGCAAGACCCACCAACAGTGGAGGACTGGATAGAAATAACCCAAGAAATATATGCTATGGAAAAACTGTCTTTCTCTCTTGAACTTCTGAAAGGGAAATTCCTTAAGATATGGAAGAAATGGACTGATTATGTTTCATCTATGTAGTCTAATTTGTTTGCCTGAGATTGTGATAAAATCCCCCTTTTACACATATAGATATATTGTAATTTTATCCTTGTTTTTTTTTTTTTTTTGGTTCATTCTTAAAAAGGGAACACTGGTCTTGGTAAAGTTTAATTAAGGTCGTTAGCGATTCTAATAGTTACAGTGTGTGGGTAAAAACATGTACCTGCAATGTTTCTAAGATTGAACCTCTGTAAAACCAAATGACCAAAATAAAAATGTAAATGAAAAAAAATACATTTAAAAATAAAGATTTCTTATTAATAATTTTAATATTAATAATAAACCATCCTCTCCTGGAGCCGACACCTTATCGTGGTGGAGGGGTTTGCGTGTTCCAATGATCCCAGGAGCTAAGTTGCCCGG